>JAGKTI010002286.1:41856-69095 GCA_018397915.1 Birgus latro | reverse complement strand
TTCCCGAGATAAAATACCATATCGACACCTAGGCAGCGGTGCGACATGTCCCCATGTGCATCGCGACAGCGAAGGCTTTCTGTGGTGGTGACAAGGAGGCGCTGCTTGTTCTTCTCCCTCAGATTTTTTAGAAGAACGGGCTGCCGCACCTTGTCATCCCTCAGAGCTTTGCTCATGATGCGCGGCCTGCCCTTCGTCAGGAGTGTCCCTCCACCACGCTGCGGCCTTCGAAACCTCGCACAACACCGCGATGAAGGCTGCAGCTAGACGCTCCTCTGACGAGAGCAAGTACTTCCTCCACCACCACTACTTCTGCTCCGCCCCTGGACGCCTCGCCCTTGCCTACCATGCTCGTGGACGCCACACCCACCAGTGACCACCGCCTGCCGTCGGCGGCTTCGAGGAGGACCGCCTCTCCCGATCCTTCCATTCTTCGGGATGAGGATGTCCACGCCCCTCCTTCACCACCACCAGCTGCTCGGGCCGAGCCTTCTACTCCTGACGGTGCACCTGCAGAAGACCTCCAGGCCACTGTGGAGGCTCCTGCATCTCCGTCGCCTCCTCCTGCACCCAGGAAGAATAAGAGGAAGGGGAAGAAATTAAGGCAACTTCAGGCCGAGGAGATGGAGACAGACCTTCCATGTCTCCCACCCTCTCCTCCTCCCCCTTCCAATTCTTCTGCTTTTGACCATGACCTCCAGCCTTCTCAGGACTCCCGCCTCGACCCTGCCATTTTCTACGACTCTGATGCCTTCGCTGACGTCTTTCTCGCGGAGTTCAAGAGGAACAATCCTTCATTATATTCCAAACTTACCGCCCCAGTTTATTTTCCCAATACCTCTGCCAATACCCTTACGGGCTCTCCACCCTGAGCCCGTGCCACACCCGTGTGGCAAATCTAATCATCATCATCATCATCATCTTCAGAAGTCCGGCTACGGACCTGAAATACTATTGGTTAAGAAAAAAAAAATGCTCTGTCAAACTGCTTTGGTCTAACTGCACTTCAGGGGAGGGAAGATTTCAAAACTGCCTGTTCAAATAATGTGAGCTATCATTACACATATTTCTTTGGGAGAAACCTAATTTAAGATAAAACATATTGTTGAGAAGTGGGATTTGCTAGGTAGGAAGAACCGGAAGGTTCTCAGTACTCGTATTTTCCAGTTACGAGTCAGAGTTGCCAGTTAGCCTGCTGTTTGTGAGTGAAGGTATTTTGTAAAGTTATACATTAAATTTTGTGCTCATTATCTCTATAATGGATTATTTATGTGGTTGTTAACCCATCATGTCCCGACCGATTTCCCACCTCCGATGCCCCCCAGTCCCGCACATTTTCGGATTTTTTTTTTTTTTTTTGGCTCAAACCTTCACTTTTGGTGAGAAACATCGAGAATTCATAGAGAAATCGCCCTCCTGAGGCTATAAACGGTGCTACAGGTGATGAGTCAGCCTTACGTTTTCCCTCTTTCTCAGGGTACCTGGCTAAAGAAAATGAATTATGGCAGGTTTAACTAATTCAAGCCACTTTAAATTACGTATTTATTTATTTATTTGGTACGAATTTATGTGTAGTACAAGACTATATTGGTTTTCTCACATTTACGTAGGCAATAGAAGCATTGTTCAGTCACCAATCACATCCACATTTGGCACCTTCCATTACGACATTACCACCTCATCACTTCTGTTTGTTTCTTGCTCTAACTTCCTTCTTTGTCCTCCACCTCAGGAATCACTTTCACCATGAATTTCGTCATTGGAGAGACCGTGGGGTAAAATGTCTTTACTAGTGTGGGGGGGAGGGGGGTCAGGTGGGGCCAGGCAGTATCCCCACTTGACAGCAGATAGAGGAAGGTCTCCCACATAAGCCTACCAAGAATCACCCATGAAACTTGAAAATTGTGCAAATTATGACCCTTGCAATTGTGCGATGTATCAGTACGTCGATGGGTCTAGCTGTGACAAAACGTTGCGACTTACCCATACGTCGACGGGACGCCTCGGGTTAAATTATGTAATTTTATTTCAGTTTTTATGCTAAATAATTTAGAGTGTTACATAATGTAAGAAAACTCTGGGGTATTTTGAATGTATCCAAGTGGTAACTGTTCCTCCTTCAAGTGTGTACTAGAACTTTGAACAAGTAGGGAAGGCTGTTTAAAGTGGTGGAAAAGCCTAAGGGAGTCAGTTTCACTTCAGTTTTAGTATTAGTGCAGTTCAGTGTCAGTTCAGTGTCGTGTGGCCTAGTGAAAACTGTATTGCTCTGGTACTTGTGAAAACAGTGAAGAAAGTTGGCAAACATTAAATGTACTTATTTGGTGAATAAAGACTGCAGACTTGAGAAGCCACTGTGTTTTTTTTTTTTTACCACAGCTGAGGAGATCTTGTTGTTGCACAACGAATGGGTGACCACAGGAAGAACAATTCACTGGGCAATGTCTTTCCTGTACTGATTACTGTGTTGGAGCCTGTGGCAATGTGGGACATGGATGCAACAAGTGGTGTCAGGAGTTGCAGTGAGTCAAACCTTCGAAATGGAGGCAGAAGGTGTACGGACTAGAGGCCATGCTAGGAAGGAGGAGGCATCTCTAGTTGCAATCATGAAGTTTCTACAAGCACAAAGTGAACAACTATGAGCACAAATTGAAGGGCAGAAAGAACTCAGTGAACAACTACAAGCACACAGTAAAGAACAGAAAAGTGTTCAAGAAAGAACTCAGTGAACAACTACAAGCACAAAGTGAACAACTGGTGGAACAAAGTGAAAAAGAGAAAGAGCGGTATGAATGGCTTCAAGAGACATTACAGGAGCAACAGAAGGAGTTACAACTGAGGATGCAGGGACAGCTAGGTGTTTCCATGGGGGAAATGAAAGAACAACAACAAGAGGTGAAGGAGGAAGTATATGCTGAGCTACAGCAGCAGCAGTGTGAGGTAAGCAATAATGTGATAGAGTGCAGTCAGCATCTATTGACTAGTTGAAGCATGTACACCAGTTAAAGATAATTAGCGAGTGAATTGAGGCTATTGAGAAGTCTTGCACTGCTGATCCTGACTTTAGTGTACAGGGAGCATATGAAAAAAATGGACAGTGTATGGTGAATCTTGATGAATCTCAAGCATCTTAAGGTAACATTACAAGGATGAATAATCAGAATATAGGAGTTTTGAGTCCTGAACTTATATTATGATGTCCCAGTTTTTATGCCCCAAGAGAGTGAAGTGCATGGCAATAATGGGGGTCCAATTAAAAAAGTAACCTTAGGAATTTGATAGCAAAGTATCTTGGGAAGCTTATCTTGTGCAGTTTGAGTTCCATGCAGATCAGAATGGTTGGGATGATAGGCAGAGGGCAGTGAAGCTTGCAACCAGCCTTAACCTTTTCACATCAGGTGGCACATCGACGTGCCACTAAGGAAATATCTGTACCCATGAGGTGGCACGTATACGTTTTCTGGAATTTTTCATACTTGTGTGCCAGTACTGGGGGTCCAGTAGTGGTCCAGTACCAGGAGGTGGCAAGACTAAGGAGCTGCCATTGCAGAAGGACTACTTTTTTGCTTATTATTTTCATCACATTCGAGAAGTATGTCGAGGCATGCGGTAGAAGATGTTTTGCTGCCACGGCAGCTTACTTGGATCTGGTGGAAGCGATGTCTGGTGACTCAGATTATGTTGTCAGAAGAAAGTGAGAATGAAAATAAAAGTGCAATTAAAAAAAACGCACTGACTTTATCATTATATTGAATGGCATACGTCTGGCAGTGGAGGAGCTCCAACACAACAGATTTTGACAGCTCACCACAGAGGTAATTATTATTATTTTTTACATTATGTCAGACATCATTTTACTCAGGAAATTATGGTCTGTTTTTTGGTGTGGACTGTTTTATCAAAACGATTATCTTTATATATCTCAAAAACCCTGTGTGAGGGACATCGAGTCCAAAAAATACAACTGATGTGAAAGGGTTAAGGGTGCTACAATGGAGATTAATGGACAGATGTCAAAGAGAGGAACAGTTACCAGTCCCTGGTAGAAGAGCTGGAGCACTGATTTTTTTTTTCTTTAAACAAGGAAGAAGGAACCAAAGGCCGAAGCCCGTAAACAATTCCTCCAAAGACAAACACTAAAACAATATGACAGAGAGCCAAATTCAAGATCCGTTCATTTCGAGATGCCTAGACACACTGCGTTTGAAAGACTCGAGATCACAGGAAGTAGAAAATACAGACAGAGGGAGACGTCTCGGTTCCAGAGATGACCTGTTGCATAAGTGAAGGACTGAGAGTAACGGTTACTCTTGCATTAGAGAGCTGGACAGAAAAGGGATGAGAGTTTGTTGCTACGTGCCCGTCGTAGAGGTGGAGGGATACAAACAGACAGTTCAGACCATTGCAGTAGCGATAGAAAAGAGATAAAGATCCAACAGTGTGACGAAGAGAGAGGCTGAAGGAGTAAGAGGAGAGTTGATGAGACGAAAAGCCTTTGACTCCACCCTGTTGAGAAGAGCAGTATGCGGGAAGCCTCCCCATGACATGAGAGTTGTACTCCACACACGGGCGAATAAAACCCGTGTATAAAGTCAACAACTGTGAATGGGTAAAGAAGGTATGGAGTCGGTTTAGGACACCTAATCTCTAGGAAGCAGATTTTACAAGAGATATGATTTTTTCCAAGATCAGTCCCTAGAGAATGAAATCCCAAGTATGTAAGGATGATGAAGGATTAAGCTGGATATTATTAAACATTAGTGGGTACTCCTGTGGAAGATTTTGTCAGATTAATACAGTATGTGTAAGAACTGAGTTTTAGATGCTCGGGAGGCAGTGGCTGAAACGGTAGTGGGGTGGCCTGCAGTCCTTATGGACCCAGGTTCGAATCCCGGCTGGGACAGGGAACAGTTTAAGGATTAGAATTTCCTAAAAAACAGACTTTCGTGACCTACCAGATGACCCCTTACATGTCCTAAAAATACCCCAGATAATACTGATACAACAGTCCTGGATGAGACAGCCCTAGCATGTACCATATTCAATATCGATGATGGGTGTTATTGTCGAAGTGGTGACAAGTGGAGGTTTAGGAGGACTACTGGGCCTTGGCATAGGTCACTACCCCCGAGAAATAGGCCCTGAAGCCTTTGCCCAGAGTCAAACACGTAAAAAAACAAAAGGCATATTTTTATCCCAGTCAGAAATATGAGCCAAGTCAGACATTAGGTGTGCCATAGCCTCATCCCTTGCTTTTTGAAGTAACTGCGGAGATGGACATTGCGGGAACCGAATGGAAAGGTGAAGAGTGGAATCATCAGTGTATGAGTGGATAGGGTTAGATGTACAGCGTAGAAGGCCATTGATGAAAAAAAAAAAAAAAAAGAGTCGGTGATAGGACAGAGCCCTGAGGAATAGCACTTTTGATAGATCTTGAAGAACGATGGCCGTCTACAACAGCAGCTATAGAACGACCAGAAAGGAAGCTATAGATGAAGGCACAAATAGAAGGATAGAAACCGTAAGATGGCAGTTTGAAAATTAAATGCCAGACTCGATCGAAAGTCTTTGAGACGTCAAGTGCAATGGCAAAGCTTTCGCCAAAGTCCCGAAAGGAGGATGACCAGGAATCTGAAAGGCAGCTGAGAAGATCACCAGTGCAGCATTCCTGATGGAAACCATACTGACGATCAGAAGGAAGGTTATGATATGAAAGACGCTTTAAAAATTTTCTGTTAAGAATAGACTCGAAAACTCTTGAGACACAGGATGTTAAACCAATTGGGCAATAGTTAGAGGGTTGGGAATGGTCACCCTTCTTTGGGACTGGCTGAATGAGAGCAAACTTCCAGCAAGAAGGGAAGGTACAAGTTGAAAGACAAAGGCAAGAGTTTACCTAGGCACAAAAGCACAGTTCTTGAGGACGACAGGAGGGACCCTATCAGACCCATATGCCTTGTTAGTATTAAGGCCAGTGATGGCAGAAAATATATCAGGTGAAGAAATTTTAATGCCAGCCATGAGGAAGTCAGAGGAGGGATGTGATGGAGGAACAGCACTGGAATCGTCTAAGGTGGAAATGGTGGAGAAAGTTTGAGTGAAGAGATATGGTTCACCAGTAGAACAGCCATCAGAGTAGAAAAGAGGAGTGAAGGATGATGAGGTAAAGTTAAGGTGCCAGAAGGAACGGGAAGAATTCGATTTGGACAGCTGGGAACATTTAGTACAGACGAAAGTATTTTTAGCAGAGAGAAGAACAGACTTAGCAAAAATCTGGGCAGAAACAAAAAAGATGTGATACAGGGGTGGGTTGGCGTTGGTACTTTTTATAGGCCCTCTCCTTGTTGTGGACAGCTTTAGAACAAGTGCGATTATACCAAAGAATTCTTGCATTAGACAAAGGATATGAGAAGCGAATGTATGCTTCCATGTCCAAAAGAATGACCTCCATAATGCACAAGGCACACTCACATGGTTCCCAGCTATGGAAGCAACAATCATTCTAGGGAAAATCAAAGCAGTACTGCCTGAGGGCCTCCCAATCTGCAGCTCCAAAGTGCCACAATCGACGTTTCTTTGGTGGGTCCATAGGCCATACCAGAGAAATATGACGGGTTAAGGTAATAAGGTTGTGATTAGAGGAGCCCAACGGAGAGGAAAGATTAACAGTGTAAGCAGAAGGATTAGTTGTAAGGCAGAGGCCAAGTATGTCGGAGCTCTCTCCAAAGCAGTCAGGGAAACAGGTAGAGTGCTGTACAATCTGCTCTAGGTCATTAAGGGATGTGGGACCATGTACCAGACTAAGGGGTTAAAAGGCAAAATTCCTGACCCATGTATGGGCTCAAGGTGAATCTCTCCAGCTGCTTGCTCATGACCTGGAAAGGATGGTACACAAGGCCTACCCTGGAGCAGTACCTAACCTGTTGCCTATTCTTCTGAGGGACCAGTTCATCGATGCTCTTGACAGTGCAGAGTTGTGAGTGCAAGTGAAGCAGGCACAACCAAGAAGCATGCAAGAAGCATTAGCCAGAGCTCTCTTATTTGAGTCCTAATTCAGGTCCAGTACATCCACTTTTCAGGCAGGTCATAGTGCAGGATTCAAGGCAAGAAAGGGACAGGTACATGAAGCGGAAAAATTTGAAGGAAGTTGTTGGTACTGTGAAAAGCCAAGACATAGAAAAGAGGAGTACTACAAGTGGAAGAGGGAACAAGAGGAGGTTGCTGGTTCTGTGGGAAGCCAGCACACAAGAAGAAGGATTGCTTCAAATGGAAGAAGGAGCAAGAACAGAGCAATGCAAGGAATCTATGAATGCAACAAAAGAGTGTTGGACCTATGGTGAGGTGGGACACTTCAGTTCTGACTGTCCAAAAAGAGAAAGGAAGATAAAAAGAAGGCTGCAGAAGACAAGAAAGAAGCAGAGAAGGCTGGTGCTACGGTGCAACCACCAGCCGTTTTTTCCCAAGCAGCCCCATCACTGAGAAACTGCAAGAGAAATGACATTGTCAGTGTGGAAGTAGGCGGAAGAATAGATGGCAAGAGGTATTCTCTAGTGACTGATTCAGCCTCAGAGCAGACTTTCGAGAGGCCTGATGAGTTACATCATCAGTATCTGCCTGAGTCATCAGAACATTTGTGAGGCATAATTGGGCACCACACTGAAATGAGGGGACCCTTGGATGTCCAAATTGAAATGGCTAGGCAACAGCCCATGCTTCCAGTCTACGTGGCTGATGTAGAGGTTCCTTGCCTTAGTGGTCTATCTGATGGCCATGGGCTGTGAGCTGGACTTCTGCTCCATGAGACTCAACGTCTGAGGAAAGTCAGCTTCCATCATGGCACTGAGACATGCCAGTTCTGGTGGTGAGGTGAGGGCATTCCACTCTACAGTGATACCCCCAAGATCAGAACTACTGCTCCATTACAAGGTGAGTGACTCTTCTGACAACTATCTAGGGGTGGTGGAGCCTGTTGGATGACGCAAGATGAAGACTGGAGTGATGGTGGGGAAGACTTTGGTGGAAACAGCCACAGGTGAAGTGCCAGATGTGGTGGCCAATTTCTCCTGTGAGACCCAGAAGATCAACGAGGGAGAAATTGTGACTACTGTGCCAGGCAGTAGCCCCTGACTGGCATCAGTGGAAGGCCAGTAAAAGGAGTGTAGACAAAGAAGATGGGAATCTGCAAGACCACTTACAAGACCTGTTTTCAGGGAGGTGCCAGTGCCTGAATGACTCACAAGTGTGGCAGTTAATGCAACGCTAGTGAAGTTTGCTGATGTTTTTTCCACCGGAGACCAAGAGATGGGATGCACTGATCTGGCAGAACATTACATTGATACCGGGGATCACTGCCCGATTAAACAGCCAGCTCGGAGGAAGGTGCCAGCTCAATGGCAAGAAATGGAGAGAGTGATGGAGAACCTTCAAAGTCAGGGAGTGATAGAAAAATCCAGCAGCACCTTTGGCATCAGCAATTGTTCCAGTAAGGAAGAAGGATGGCTCTGTGAGGTGCTATGTGGATTATCGAGGCCTGAATGAAGTGACAGTGAAGAATGTGTACCTCTTGCCAAGAAATGATGCTCTGTCAGGTGCCAAGGGGTTTTCCACCCTAGATTTGAAGGTAGGATATCACCAGGCCAAGGTCACTGAAATGGACAAGGAGAAAACAGCTTTCTCATACAGGTGGGGTTTATGGCAGTTCAAAGTGATGCCATTTGGCCTGTGTAACGCCCCGGCTACTTCGGAGCACCTCATGATTAGAGTACAGGAAGGCCTGCACTGGCAGACAGCTCTCGTCTACCTTGGTGATGTTATTGTGTTTGGACGGACTTTTAACCAGGAACTGGAGTGTCAGAGGTGTTCAACAGGATCCGAGCAGCACACCTCAAGCTGAACCCAATAAAAAGTGCTACTCATACTTGTTCCAGGAAGAAGTTAAGTGCCTGGGACACATTGTAGGTGAGGGAGGTGTTCGTACTGATCCGGAGAAGGTGGCAGCTATGAAAAACTGGCTGGGTCCAACTTGTGTGAAGGAATTCGGAGTTTCCTGGGCTTGTGTACCTACTATCGGCATTTTGTCAAGGACTTTGCAACGATTGCTGCACCTCTGCACAAATTGTTGAGGAAGAGACAGAAGTTTATGTGGACTGCAGTGACTCAGAAGGCCTTTGACGAACTCAGGCACGCGTTGGCAAGCTCTCCAGTGCTGCCCTAAACAGGTCAGAGCCAGCCATTCATCCTGAACTGTGATGCTAGTGACCATGGTATTGTTGGAGTCCTGTCGCAGAAGAAGGATGACAAAGAGTATGTGATGGCATATTACAGGAAGAAGCTCAGCCCACTGGAGTGAAACCACTGTGTGATCCATAAGGAGCTCTTGGCAGTGATAAAGAGCCTTGATTCATTAATTCTTACTTGTATGGGTCCTACTTCATCATCAGGATGGACCACACAGCACTGAAGTGGCTGAAGACATTAAAGAATCTGGAAGGAGAATTAGCATGCTGGCTAGGGAAGTTGGACCAGCACAACTATTAGGTACAGCACCGTCCTGGTTGGGTCCGTTGCAATGCTGACAACCTGAGTCGTTGGCCTTGTGACCCAGTTTGCAAAAAGTGTAGTGGGAAAGAAGACTGTAGCAAGAAATGCAGCTGTACAGTAGGGACAGGGCCATTGTCAGCTGAGGAAGGCCTGAAGAGGATGCAGACAGAAGACAGATTTACAGCCACCGCTAGAGTGGCTGCAGCGGAGTACAGTGCAATCATCTTGGGAAGAGGTTTCCTGATTCAGCCCTGTGACTAAGTCAGTGGAACCTCCTTCATTTAAACAACAGACTACTGAAGCGTCAATGGGAGACACCTGATGGCAACTCGGGGTTCCTAAGAAAATAATTTCTGAGGTCTCAGAACAGTCTCATAATCAGATCACTAGTGAGCACCTGGGAGTGAAGAAAATGCTAAGTCAGCTGTGATAGAGGTTCTGCTGGACTGGTATACGACAGGACGTTGAAGAGTGATGCCGGGCCTGTGATGTATGCTGTGCCAAGAAGGGACCCAAGAATCATGGATTCACCCCTCTTCAGCTGTACCAAGTGGATGCACTGATGAGTCAGTGGACATTACTGAACCTCTGCCACACACTGAAAGAGGAAACTGTTTATGTGTCACCATGGACTACTTCATTAAGTGACCAGAAGCCTATGCTGTCCCCGATCAGGAAGCTGCAACTGTTTCCCAGGTGTTGGTTGACCAGTTTCTCTATCGTTCTGTGATGCTACAAGAGCTACACTCAGGCCAAGCATAGAAACTTCTAGTCTTCTGTGTTCTGTCAGTGCTGCAAGTTACTGGGGATCAAGAAGACCAGGACAACCCCACTAAGACAACAATCAGATGGAATGGTGGAGAAATTCAACTGGACCCTGGGACAAAAATTGGCCAAGTAGCCTACTGTGCAGAGGGGCAAAGGGAATGGGATTAGAAATTTCCTATGTTGCCGATGGCATATCGATCTGCGTCACATGAGTCTAGTGGCTACACCTCTGCGAAAGTGGTGCTGAGCCATGAGTCACAAGTGAATATTGATCTGCTGATGGTAAGGCCATCTGGTGAAAAGCTGCCTACAGACACTCACAGCAATGCAAAGCATCTTCAGGAAAGTCTGACATAGGTACATCACAAAGTTCGAGAAGCTCTGAAGCCTCCAGGCAAAGTGATGGAGTGCAAGTATAATGCCAAGGCATGTGAGATCAGCTTCAAGGATACTGACTGAGTTCGGATATACAATCCTCAGCAGAAGAAGGGACAGTCACTGAAGCTGCAGAGCACATGGGATGGGCCCTACATCCCCGCTGCAGGGGGTCACCTTGACGTGGTGGCGGGGCTTGAAGCGTGGTTGGCGGTGCCACCTATTTTGGAGGCTTGCCTACCCTTGTAGGGTTAGGCATCTGTCGGCCTCGTGGACGAAGCACCCCCTACATCACTAGTGGAGGAGGCCTGCTGGTGATGTTAGTCCCTGACCACTTGCCATCTAGGGCGGGACTGTTGCCTCCCCACGTGTTTGCCGTGCGTGGCGTACCGTAATGCTGGGAGACGGGAGTCCTGGAGGTTGAGCAATGCTGCACGATGCGCCCTGCAGCTAGCAATACATCTCTTTGGTCCCTTATTCCGGCCAGACGGGTGGTCTGGTTGGGCCCGACCAGGTCAATCGGCTGGTCATGCGTTGGCTAGGGTCAAGTGGGCATTGGGGGACCTGGTGGCTCCTATCGTCCTGGAGTCACCCTTGCCCGGGTCCCCCGGTGGTTACCCGCGTATATTCTCTCGCTACCTCTGGGGTCGCCAGTGGTGTTATCCCTGGCATACGACCTCACCTTGTTGGGCTCCATGGTGGGTGGAGGGGTGGGGGAATGAAGTTTTCAGAGTCCTCATGGCATTGCCTTATTTAAACAACCAGCTCATTCCTGACGATCCGGCACCCGTCCCTGGCTCCTCTCATGACTCTTCTCGGGCGAGGCCCCCGTGCCCACCCGTCCAGCTTCACTTTTGGCCACCCTGGAACCTTACCAGCCTGGTTCTGGTTCCAGGAATAAGAGTAGCCAAGAATAGAGGACAGAACAAGTTCGAGAAGTCCCCTGGAATTACTCACGAGGTTCTTCCAGGAATATTTGAGAGAAAAGACTTTGTGAAATATTACACTGCACGGACACTAGAGGGACAACCAATCTCAAATCTTGACATCTTTGAAGTACACAGAGAGATCGTGGCTACTTGTGGGAGGGAACCGAGGATGTCTGCTCAGGGGGATGGCAGCCTTCTAGTCGAGGTTGCATCACCTGAGGAGGGTTCCCGTCTCGCTACCAAATGCAAAGATCCCAGTGCAAAGTTTGCTTGTGCTCCACATGCAACTTTTGATCAATGCCGTGGGGTTGTGTTTTCCTGGGACTTGCTTCGGTACTCCGAAGAAAAGCTGCTCGAAGAACTGAAGGTCCACAACATCACCAAAGTAGAAAGATTCCAAAAGAAAATAGATGGAATTCTCACTCCAACCCCATCCTTGTTAACTTTTGATTGTACTGTTCTCCCTTCCTCCATCAGAGTTGCCTGGCTCTCTCTGAAGGTCAAACCCTATATACCGAATCCACGACGTTGCTACCATTACCAAATGTATGGGCATGTTGGCCGTGTCTGCCGTCGTTTACAACAGGGCCTCCCGGCGGTGTGCGTCAATTGTGGTGACTCCACACATGCAGGTCAGGACTGCCCTGGGCCTGTTTGTTGTGTCCACTGTGGTGAGGCGCATCCTGCTTCCTCCAATGACTGTGCCCGGTTCAGGTTGGAGAAGGAAATCCTTCTCATCCGAAATCGGGATAAGGTGAGCTTTGCTGAGGCCAGGAGCAGAGCCATGACATCAGTTTTCAATAATGGGGTTTCCTATGCTTCAGTCTTGTCCCGCAATAAACGTCCCCGTCGTGCTGCCCAACAGCAGTCCCATGTTCCACTCACAGTGTCTGTATCCACAAACCTGGTGCCTATGAATCAAGAATCTACCCCTCTCGAGATGGTAGCCCCTGCAGACCAGGTCTCAGCCTCTCCACCTCTATCTACCAGTAATAACGATGTGCACTTTCCTACCTCTAAACGTCATCGTGGTTCCTCAGAGTCTTTGAGTCCAGAAGATCCCCCAAGCAAAGTATCACTCGTAGAGTCCTCTCCACCAAAAGTTAGTCGTTCCGCGTGCCAGCCCCCGGACCCCGCCCCTGGGTCACCGAGGGCTCCTCAGGCGTCAGTTGAGTCTGGCGCCTCCTCCTCGTGAGCATCGGAAATTTCTCCTCCGGATGCCTCTGAGGATTCTGACTTGCCCCCTCCAAGTTTAGAGGTCGAGACCCCAACCCCCACTACTCGCCCCCCTGGGTTGTTGGGGGCATTGGACAGAGGTATGAACAAGAATTCCTCATCCACTGGGCATCGACGAGTAACAGTTAAGTCTTCTATCACTTCGCAGGGCCTAGGTCATCGCAATGTTCACAGTGCTGCCCGTGAACTGCCCTCTAGTGGACGTGCCAGCCCTAATAAGAAGGCTGTCTCCCAGGGTCACTCAGTAATTTCTAATAAGTGACCCTTGCTTCTCTGTAAATAGTTCCTCCATATTCCCTCATCTTTTAGTTCTTTTATGTGTTTATGCTTTTACCTCACATTTTAATAGTGTCAATGGCTACCATTATCCAATGGAACTGTCGTGGCCTACGTGCAAATTGGGAGGAACTCCGTTGGCTTCTGGCCTGTGTGTGTTTGCCTCCAGGAGACAATGGTTGGAGATTCTTCTCCCTCCAGTCCTCCTGGTTACCATGTATTTTATTCAATTCCTCTTCCTGGACAGGGACGTAGTGGCGGTGTAGCCATCCTCCTACGCAAAGACACCCCAATCATCCGCCTGAATCTTACTACGCCTCTACAGGTTATTGCTGCTCGAGTTTTCCTTCGCCGTTATTATACAGTATGTTCCATATATTTACCAACCAACACAACAGTCAGCAGGGACGAGCTCGAACTCCTCATTCGTCAGTTACCTTCACCCTTTCTACTCTTGGGGGACTTTAATTGTCGCCATCCAATGTGGGGTGATTGCCTTACTAACCAACGTGGAGACTTGATGGCATCACTACTGGAGGCTGGAGACCTTGCATTAATAAACACTGGTGCTTTTACACATTTTCATCCCCAAACAAATTCCTTTACTGCCATCGACCTCTCTGTTTGCTTACCCGACTGCATCCTGGATTTCGCCTGGGAGGTTATGGAGAGCTTGCATGGGAGTGACCACTTCCCTGTCCTCAGGTGTGGAAGAGGGTCAGGAAAATTTTGGGAAAATTTACTCCAACTAAGTCCCCTGTGTTGAAGGTTAATGGCATTCCTGTCGGTGACCCCGTGATTGTGGCTGATATTATGGCATCTGCATTTGCAGCAGTCTCTCATAGGGACGCTGCCACTTCAACGTTTACTAGACACAAAGAGTTGGAGGAAGCTAAGGTGCTGGACTTCTGTTTGGAGAATAGGGAAATGTGCAATCTCCCTTTCTCTTCTCACGAGCTACAGTTTGCCCTTTCCCTTTGTCATGACACATCTCCAGGGCCGGATGACATACCATATGCGATGCTTCAGCACTTGGATGAGGATACACAGTGTTCTCTCCTCAACCTTTTTAAAAAAATTTGGAGGAACTCTTCTTTACCCACCTCTTGGCGTGAAGCTATTGTATTGCCATTCCAAAAGCCAGGGAAAGCAGGGTACAGTCCTCTTGAATATAGGCCGATTGCTTTGACGTCCTGCATGTGCAAACTGTTTGAAAAAATGGTTAATACTCGCCTTACATATTTCCTCGAAAGGAATGAGTCTCTTTCTAATTGTCAGTCTGGTTTTAGAAAGTATCGTTTAACAACAGATGCGCTAGTACGTCTTGAGGCAGCAGTTTGTGCTGCCTTTGCTAGGAAGCAGCACCTAGTATGCGTTTTCTTTGACTTGGAAAAGGCATACGACACAACATGGAGATTTGGGATATACAAGGAACTACACTCTACAGGATTACGTGGAAGACTGCCCCTGTTTCTAATCGATTTCCTTCGTGATCGTAAATTTAAGGTTCGAGTTGGTTCCACCTTGTCTCCGTCGTACCCTCATGAGGGAGGGGTGCCTCAAGTGAGTGTCCTTAGTGCGACTCTGTTTGCAATTGCGTTGAATGGTATTGCAGCATCAGTTCCAGAAGGAGTATCTGCTTCTCTATATGTTGATGATTTACCACTATGGTTTGCTGCTTCCCGAATGGCTGTGGCAGAGCGCAGAATGCAGCTTGCTCTGGACAGGGTCTCACACTGGGCTACCATGCATGGCTTCCATTTTTCACCAACTAAAACAGTGGCCTTACATTTCTGTCATTTGAAAGGTATACATCCAGACCCAGACCTCCAATTGTACGGCCAGAGAGTGCGAGTTGTAGATGAGGCAAGGTTTCTTGGCCTTATTTTCGATAGGAGGTTGACATGGGTCCCTCATATCCACTCTTTACGTCAGTCATGTCATCGAGCCCTTTCTCTCCTACGGACCTTGTCACATCTGTCATGGGGCGCCGACAGAACTACCCTGCTACACCTTTACCGTACTTTAGTGAGGAGCAAACTAGACTATGGGTGTGAAGTGTACTCGTCTGCTTCGGAGGCACGGCTACGCCCATTAAATTCAGTCCATCATGCTGGGATCCGTCTGTCTACTGGGGCTTTCCGCTCGTCACTGATACCTAGTCTGTTGGTTGATGCAAATGAGCCACCATTGTATATCCGTAGACAGTCCTTATAAGTGCGGTGTTGGCACCGCCTCCACCGCCTTCCCAACTCTCTGTGTAGTAGGGCTGTCTCTGAGATTACTCTTCACCACTTTTACAACACCCGTCCTCACCATCCCCACCCATTTGGGTACAGAGTAAGGGCTGCCATGGAGGAGCTGTGTTTTCCCTCCTCCCCTGTTTGCCCAGTACGTGTTTCCCGAGTGCCTCCATGGCTTCTTCCAGAGGTTCAACCGTGTGTTTACTTCCCAGAGAGAAAGACCTCCCTTTCCTCACAGGCGCCCTCTCTTACTTTTTGGAACATGCAGATGGGTCCAAATCCCATTCTGGTACTGGGTTGGCGTCATTCTTAATGATTTTAGCCGTGGCGGGAGTCTCCCTCCTTCCACATCCATTTTTACTGCTGAACTTACTGCTATTTTAGTTGCAGTAGAATTGATTTTTAGTTTACCTCCATCTTCTTTTACCATTTTTAGTGACTCTGCCAGTGCCTTGCAAGCTTTGTCTTGTACCTCCTCATCTCATCCCCTAGTCTTGGCCATCCTAGAGTGGCTCTACTAGTTGAATAGGCGTGGGTACTCTGTAAAGACGTGTTGGGTCCCTGCCCATGTGGGGGTTGTGGGCAATGAGAGAGATGACTCCTTAGCGAAAGCTGCTGCATCACGCCAATTCTCTCCTCTTTACCGTGTCCCGTTTGAGGATCTCCGTGCAGCCAGTATGACGGCTGCGCGTTCTTGTTGGCAGAAGAGGTGGGATGCCGTTGGGTCAAATAAACTTCGCAGTATTCGGCAAGACCTGGGTAATGGAGGGTATGTAGGAATGTCCCGCCAGTGGGAGACAGCCTTGGCTCGCCTGCGGATTGGTCACACTAGGCTGACCCATGGTTTTTTTAATGGAGAGGGCTCCCCCTCCCTTTTGTGATGATTGCCTAGTTCCTTTGACAGTACGGCACTTTCTTGTAGAGTGCCCCAGTCTGGGAGACCTTCGTCAGCGGTACCTTTCAAGGTGCCAGACCTGTGACGGGTCCTACCTTCTCTCTTTGGTGCTTGGGGAGGAGGCTTGTATTGCAAAAGGAGGCACTTTCTCTTTTTTAACTCATGCTGGCCTACTAAGGAAGCTATAGCGCTCAATTTGTTTTAAATTTATATTTTAATGTTGTTCTTATAACTTTCTTTATGGTGTTTTTCACTTATATTTGTCTTTTAGTTTTGGAGTGTTCTATGTCTCCTCCTTTTATTGATTTTACATTATGCTGACCTTTTTACAGGTTTTGTGTTCGGCGGCATATGACCCTTGTTGTTGCGCCACCAAGTCAATTTCATTCATTCATTCATTCATTGGGTCCTACATTGTATTGTGTCACGAATTTTCTACATTGTAAAATCACGTTAAGTTAAATCGTGACATCCAGTGATTTTGTGGAGGAACAAATTATTATGAAATGTACGATAATTTTTGAATTGTCGTCTTCTCTGAGCCGTTGTACGCCGGCGTGCGCACCTCCCACGCTCCCCGCGCCGAGTATTCAAACCGGAGCTCAGTCTGTCTGCAGTCACGGCACGCGGCGGTACGCCTCTCTAGGCTTTAGTGCTTTCTCAGCGATTTCAGATTTCAGCTTGTATTGGCGTGTGTTCCCGAGCTCCCACCAATCCTTGGTGATCGACTTCAGTACAGTCTCATCCATACTGATTAGTATTTTCATGTTTTTCTAGGCTTAAGCTTTTTGAAATATTTAGCTGTTTGTCTGAGTGAGTGAGTGCATTCCTTCATTTGATTTGAATTGGAGTCATGTAACGTAAATTTATTTGCTTGTATTTAATAAATTTACAGTTCGTTTTCTTGAGCTTTGGTAAATGTAACAGTCGTGTTTAATTTTCCCACTTATTTAACATAGTTTTGCTACTCCACGTTAGCACAACTTTTTGTATTAAATCACGACTGGTACTTAGGCCAGCTTTTGGCAGTAATCCTTAAATCCGTTGTGCTAGCTAGGAGTTTGGCTCAGCCAAGATCCTGTTATCTTTATTATTATCATTTTTGATTGTTAAGGGGAGAAACTAACTTTCTTAGAGGCCAACGGTACAATATTGCAGCCCAATAGAGCGTCTAGTCTCTGCTGCGTACCGTTGAGAAAGTCTATAAATTCTCGACTCTAGAGAAGTGGCGAAGTGAGCCAGCATAAAGTGAAATCGCTGCTCGATTTCACAGGTCTATTCTCTCTCAGTAAATGACTCGATAGTCATTCTTAGCACACATAGCTATACATTGTATACACGAGTTATACAATATCATTACTCTCTGAAATACTTAAATTTCCCCTGACATATTGGACCACCTGTCAAACGTAATGTACCGGATTCGGGGAGGAAGTCTCGCCAAGGGGTGGTGCATGTGAATCGTCTGTGGCAGTACCATGGGTCAGAACAGTACAGCTGGGACATCTCCGAGGAATTGTTAACACTGGTAGCCAATAATGTTGAGGAGGATCATGGAGCTGATGCACGAGAGGATGGTGACACTTTCCACAGGGAAAAAATGAACCAGGAAGAGTGGACTGTGTGGAGGAGCAGGGACTTTGTTGGAAGCAGCATAGGAGAAGACCTGATAAGTTGAAGGACTATTTTGTGTATAATTAGATGTTTAGTTTGAATTAACCCTTATCTGCCCGGGGTTTCCCGCCATTGCCCACTCCTTACGGGGAATTTCCGAGATTTTGGAAAAATTATCCTTACTTCTTTAAACCCTCATATGTGCCAAACTATAATAGCTAGAGGAAAAACTAAAGATACATAAGACTCACCAACTCATCCTCTTTCCCAAGGTCTCCAAGTGGTCTTGTCGATGAGTAAGGATAAGTAGAAGATGACTGGTTTTACATGCTTAAGCAGGCTAGTTCCGAGTGCATGCCACTTGTAGTGACCTTGGACTTGCTGGGTAGTGCTTGCAACACTGACCGGAGTGGTGATTGTAACACTGCCCGGGCGTCATTGGAAGGAAGGTAGAAAATTCCACTCGCTCCTCGAGTTTTCCTTACTCACCGTCATAAGGATGAGTCATCACCCTGTCCATGTGGCTCCCCAATGGGTTTTCTGCCCATTTCATAGTGCCACTTTGCCCCGCAGGTGTGTAGGAAAAGAATAGCTCTTTCATTTTCTGTACTCACTTCTTGTGTCAATTATAATAATTTCCCTCTATTACGACACATAATTGCAATTGACATCACGGTCACGGGTAATTGCATTTTGACAAGTGAATGCTTATTGGCTGTTACACACAGTATGGTCGAGTATGAAGTAATTAGTACTGATTCATACTAATCAGAGGCATCGTGAAAATCCAACAGATTTTACACAAACCTTACATTATTTGTACTTCACATCACAAATATGCTTATGTTCACATATTCAGCACTATTTCCTGAGTATTGAGAGAAAAAAAATTAGTTATACCCAACGACGTAATTTTCTTTCTGGCCCACTCACAAGTGGTTTTCTTTCATGTAACAGGTTGGCTAACTCAAGTAATTTCCATTTATTTTTTCACCAATAACCAATAAACAGTAACACGTATTGCATTACACTTGTACAACTTATTATAAAACACTTATATCATAGCACTTACTAGAAATCATTTATATTATCCAGTATTTCACTTATGTATAAAAAAAAAAACACTTGTGCATACCTGTATAGTATTTACATTTTCCCACACACCTGCCCAGTAATCACGCTTGGAGCGATACTTGCACAAACATTAGGGCATAGGGGGGCCTTGCATCTGCATATTGGTAGGCTGTCTCTTTTCGTACTGGGGGACCGCGTTTGGTCATGTTACAGATGTGGCACCACCTGTATTCCTGACGACCTGCTGTGGTACCGTCAATCTCTACCAGCCTGTGCCGCCGGAAGTAGTTTGCACAGCTTAGCCTGACTGCTGTAGGCATTGCCTGCGTCCCCCTGGCACCTATGCAGTTGAATACTCTTCAAGGGGTTTGTGCGCAAGCTGTCTCTCAAACTCTTGAAGAGAGAGAGGTTTTTTGATGAGCTTGAACAGTATGAAACTGTTCATGACGGCGATATTAAAAAGGTGTAAAAATGCCTTGTTGTACCACCTGCAAGACTTACATAGGCAATCAACCTCACCAATTTGCACGTCCGATTTATCAACAACCAGCATGTTGATATTATAATCACTGACAGCATCTGGCTTCAACACGGGTTCCCCGGTGTGGCGTTAGAATCTGTCCCCCTGTCCGCCCCCTACGGCGCATGCGCGGGATTGCCAGATGCCGCCACAAATATGCCATTTGTACTTGGCTCTCTGTAGGGGTAACATGATCGGAGCCTCTCGCCCTTTGTTTACAAACGGCAAATGGTCATTCCGGCTTCTCGTATCATTCGTCTCAGAGCTTTCTCGGGTAGTTTCCGCCTTTAAATTAAATTAGGTTAGGTGGGTAGCAGTAAAAACTTGAATTTCTAAGGTATGAATGAGTTAGGTTGGATAAGCAGAGTTATAATTAATCATATAGGGATTGAATTATCTAATCTCTTAGGCGTGAGAATTGCTTTTGCTTTGTTCTCATCTAATTGGTCTTACCCAATTGTATCTTTACAGGAATGAGTCAAGTTCGTACTGCCCCGTGTATTAAACCATTATTAACATACATATCCTTGAAATTATGAATTGTTTTGCCACACACTACTTCATTCGGTAGTGCATTCCACTGATCAATTGCCCTATTAGGGAAACTGAATTTCTATTCAAATTTACTACTGTCTCACGCCTGACATAAAAGCATTGAGGCGAATGATACGAGAAGCCGGAATGACCATTTGCCGTTTGTAAACAAAGGGCGAGAGGCTCCGATCATGTTACCCCTACAGAGAGCCAAGTACAAATGACATATTTGTGGCGGTATCTGGCAATCCCGCGCATGCGCCGTAGGGGCGGACCGTAGGGGGACAGATTATAACGCTACACCGGTCCTGTAGTCTGTTGTTCCCGTTTCCTTAAACATACACTTATGTACTGTTGACAACATGTTAACCCGTCTCTTGTCATGCCAGAGAAGGGCTAACATGTTGTCACATTTCTTGGTAAGAATGGCTCCTCTCTCAATATTTGCTGGGAATACAGGGAAATTCTTTCTGTTTGCCCGAACAGTTCCACAGGACCCAGTGCCATGTTCAAGCAAATACTTGGTGAACACCGGGGCCGTGTGATAATTTTCAGGGTACAGAATGTGGTGCTTGTTGAAATACGTTTCCGTCAGCACTTTAACGATTGATGCCAAGAAACCATGAGGATCATCACTAGGTACATCAACATCTGTAACCGAATAAACTATCACATCCAGCACATATCCAGTTTTGCAGTCGCAAAGGACAAAGAATTTCAGGCCAAAGCAGTGACGCTTGGAGGGCACATACTGAATAAATGCCAGCCTTCCCCAGAATAACATCAGCGACTCGTCAATTACCACAGCCTGAAAAGGATGAAAAACCCTGTAAAATGTCTTCTTAAGCTTTGTTAGAATGGGTTTAATTTTCCACAGCCTGTTATTCGGTGCAGACACATAATTTCTATTGAAATGGAGAAACCTTAGGATGGCCAGGTAGCTGTCATGAGCCATATGGTTACCAAAGACAGGTTTGCCCTCGAGTTCATCTTTCGACCAATAGTCATGAAGCAAATGTTTTCTTACGTGTGCCATCAACATGGTAAAGGCTAGCCACACAAACAACTCCCCCACCTCCACAGGTTGCCAGTCCCTCACGTGCATGCTTTTGCTGGCAACCACGTCCAGCCACTGCACAGTCATAGCCTGGTGGAAATCAATTTCATCCGCCAGGTATTGCATAATGGTAGTTGTGAATATTGCCCTGAAAATGTTGCTAATAATCCACGGCCTCAGGGGACGCTTATCTTCCTGTACACCTGCTCCTTCCTCATTAAACACTGGCACAAAGGGCTCAAATCCTGCTCCTTCCTCCCAGACAAACGTATCAACTCTACCCACACCTGGTAATACAGGCGGTTTGCCACTTGCAGCAAGTTTTTTATGTATGCATGCACGCCTGCGTGCATTCCCACGTGCACGCCCACGGACAGGGGGAGGGAGAAGAAGAGGGAGAGTTGGGGGAGTAAGGGGGTGATGACTCACCTGAACCGGGCCTTCCCTTGGGAGATGCTTCTTGCTGAGTAACACCATGTGGGGCCCACGTAGAAAATTCCACTCCTGAAGGGTCCAGTTGTGATTCCGTGCTTGAAGTACTCAGCTGAGGTGAGTTGACATTTGAGGGCGAGACGATGGCGAGCAGGCGGCGAGAGTGGCAGTAAGATGACTCGTCTGCATTAATTTCGCAGATAACTGCCAACTCCACTCTCACCTGCCCAGAGTGCTGGGTCATCTACGTCCTCTTCCTCAGAGAACTCGTCACTGTTGAGGGCCCTGATTTCCTCCTGCCAGAGTTTAAAAGCCTCTTCAGGCATCTCAGAGAGGGATGGGGTTGGAGGGCGAGAGAGTTCACTCTCCACATGGTAACTTCTTCTCTCCTCGGAAGAAGTACTGTACTCTCACTACGTTTTTTTTTTAATGAAAGAAAGAAGGAACCAAAGGCCAGGAGCCAAAAGTGTTCCTTCCAAGAAAAAAACAAAAAACAATACAAAAGAGAGCCAAATTCAAGATCGGTTCAATTCATTTCGAGATGCCTGGACACACTGCGTTTGAAAGACTGGAGATCATAGGAAGTAGGAAATACAGATGGAGGGAGACAGTTCCAAAGCTGACCAGTTGCATAAATTAAGGACTGGGAGTAACGGTTAACTCTTGCATTAGAGAGTCCGACAGAAAAGGGATGAGAGTTGGTTGCTAGACGGGTGCTACGTGCCTGTCGTACAGGTGGAGGGATGCAAGCAGACAGTCCGAAGGAGCAGTGACCATTGAAGTAGCGATGGAAAAGAGATAAAGATGCAACAGTGCGGCAAAGAGACAGAGGCTGAACGGAGCCAGTAAGAGAAGGAGCGTTAATGAGACAAAAAGCCTTTGACTCGACCCTGTTGAGAAGAGCTGCATGTGGGGAGCCTTCCCACACATGAGAGTTGTACTGTACACAGGAGCGAATAAAAACCTGTGTATAAGGTCAACAAATGGGCAGCGGTAAAGAAGGTACCGAGTTGGCTTAGCACACCCAATCTCTTGGAAGCAGATTTTACAAGAGATGCAATATGATCTCTCCAAGATAAGTCCCGAGAGAATGAAACCCCAAGCATGTTCAAGGATGATGCAGGATTGAGCTGGATATTACTAAACATTAATGGGTACTCCTTTGGAAGATTGTGTCAGGTTGATGGGTGTAAAAAATGAGTTTTTGACATGAAAACAAGATTATTTTTACCCCAGTCAGAGACACATTCCAAGTCAGACATTAGGTGCGCCATAGCCTCATCCCTTGTTTGTTGAAGTAACTACTGAGATGGACATTGTGAGAACCGAATGGAAAAGTGAAGGGTGGAATCATCAGCGTACGAGTGGATAGGGTTAGATGTACAGCTTATGTCACTGATGAATAAAAGGATGAGAGCTGGTGATAGGACAGAGCCCTGATGAACACCACTGTTGATAGATCTAGAAGAACGATGGCCGTCTACAACAGCAGCTATAGAACGACCAAAAAGGAAGTTATAGATGATGAAGGCACAAATAGAATGATAGAAACCGTAAGAGGGCAGTTTGGAAATTGACGATTTATGCCAGACTCGATTGAAAGCCTTTGAGATGTCAAGTGCAATGGCAAAGCTTTCACCAAAGTCCGGAAAGGATGACCAGGAGTCTGAAAGGTAGGTGAGAAGATCGCCAGTGGAGCGTCCCTGACGGAACCCATACTGACAATCAGAAAGGAGGTTGTGATAGGAAAGGTGCTTTAAAATGTTTCTATTAAGAACTGACTCGAAAAGTTTTGAGACACAGGACGTTAAAGATATTGGACGATAGTTAGAGGGTTGGGAATAGTCACTCTTCTTTGGGACTGACTGAATGACAGCAAACTTCCAGCAAGAAAGAATGGTACAAGTTGCTAGAGAAAGGTGAAAGAGTTTACCTAGGCAGGGTGCAAGCACAGAAGCACAGTTCTTGAGGACTACAGGATGGACTCCATCAGGCCCATATGCCTTGTTAGTATTAAGGCCAGTGATGGCAGAAAATAAATCGGCTGAAGACATTTTAATGTCAGACATGAGGAAGTCACAGGGGGGGGAAGTGATAGAGGAACAACACCGGAATCGTCCAAGGTGGAACTGGAGGAGAAAGTCTGAGTGAAGAAATCTGCTTTATCAGTAGAAGAAATAGCTATGGAGCCATCAGAGTAGAAAAGGGAAGGATAATGAGGTAAAGTTGTTAGAAAGGTTTTTGGCAAGGTTCTGAAAGGAGTGGGAAGAATCGAGTTGGAGAGTTGAGAGCATTTAGTACTGATGAAATTATTATTAGCACAGTGAAGAACAGACTTAGTACAGTTCCAGGTAGAAAAATAAATAATATGTGATTCAGGGGTGGGATGGCTCTGGTACCTTTCATAGGCCCTCTCCTTGTTGCGGACAGCATTAGAACAGGCATGATTAAACAAAAGCATTCTTGCATTAGTCAAAGGGTATGAGAAGGGAACGTATGCTCCCATGCCCGAGAGAATAACCTCCGTAATGTGCAAAGCTCCCGGCCATGGAAGCAATAATCATTCCAGGGAAAATCAAAGAAGTACTGCCTGAGGGCCTCCCAGTCCGCAGCTCCAAAGTGCCACAGTTGACACGTTTCTTTTGGGGGGTCCACAATCTACACCAGATCGATAGGACAGGTCAAGGTAATAAGGTTGCGATCGGAGGAGCCCAACAGAGAGGAGAGATTAAAAGCGTAAGCAGAAGGATTAGTTGTAAGGAAGAGGTCAAGTATGTTGGAGCTCTTTCCAAGGCAGTCAGGGATACGGGTAGGGTGCTGTAAAAGCTGCTCTAGGTCATTAAAGATAGAAAAGATGTACGCTTGTTCACCAGGTGGATCAGTGAAAGGAGAGGAGAGCCAAAGATGGTCGTGAACATTGAAATCTCCTAGAATGGAGATGAAGTGTCCTTGAGGACACGGTGTTGTCCACGGCACGACTGATGGCACTGCCACAGAGCCCTTTCCATGGCACTAAGAGTAGAACTTGTGCAAGGGTCAAAGATGCAATCAGCCCTGTGCAAGGTGAGAAGGAATTGGACTAGGATGATGAAGTCAAGGATCTTCACTCTACCAGTACCATATACAGACTGAGCCTCACATCAGTGGGGTTCTTGGGGGACCTACCTTCCCTATGGGAGCCATAGAAAACGGTCACAAGTTTAATGGGTGGCGGGAAGATGCTTGCAGCTAATGCTGTCACTGGCGGCGTTCCGCACCCTGAATCGTGACAGCTATACATGTCAACTGGCGCATAGGTGTTAAGGATTCTGTTTATAAGTACAATATAGTTTTGTCAAGAAGACAAAAGGACTAGGGAGGGATTAGTGTTGAGAAGCAGTATTTGCTAGATAGGAAGTACTGGAAGGTTCTCAGTATATCTTGTATTTTTCAGTTACCAATTAGCCTGCTATTTGTGACTGGCGGTAGTTTGTAATATCGCGCATTAAACTTTATGCTTTTTTTCTCTATAATATTTTCTTTATGTGATTGTTAAATTGTGTATTTTTATTTCACTTTGGATGCTAGATAATTTAGTGTTACGTGGTGTAAGAAAACTATAAGGTATTTTGAATGTCTCTGAGGGGTAACTGTTTCTCATTCGTGAATGCTAGAACCTTTCAGAAGTAGGAAAGGCTATGTAATGAGGTGGAAGAGCCTAGGGGAGCCAGCATCATTTTCAATTTTATTTTCACTCCAGTTCAGTGTCAGTGTGGCCTGGTGAAGATTGTTTAGCTCTGGTACTTGTGAAAACAGTGAAGAGTAGTTGGCGAGCGTTAAGTATAGTTATTTGGTGAATAAAGACAGCAAACTTTAAAGAAACCAGTGTTTATTTACCACGCCTGAGCCTATTTTGTTGTTGCACACTGAATGCGCTGACCATAGAAAAAACACCTCACTTGGCAACGTTCTTCCTATACTAAACTATTGCTGTTGGAGCCTGTGGCAATGTGGGGCGTGGGTGTAACAATATGTACTTTGCGTACTAGAAAAATTTATTCACTGATAAAACGATAACATTGCAGAGGTACGGTAGGCTATTGCTTGCACAACTAAAATTTTATGTTACCAGTGTACGGTGATATAATAATGTTTGCATAGCTGACAGTTTTGTAATACAGAAGTACGGTCATAATAGGCTTCTGTTTCTACAGTGGACACAGTTTTGTTACACGGAAGAGCGGAAATTATAGTGTAGGTTACTGTTTACATAACTAACAGTTTTATGATACAAGTGTACAGTAATAATGTGCTATTGTCTGCACAAATGACAGAAATTTTACTTTCCTGACGATTGGGTACAATGGATCATTCCGTGGGGCATCACTTTTGTGACTTTTTTTTTTTTTTTAATTCGCCCAGGCTTATCAAGTGGTGACTTGTATTATCTATCAGCACTGCCAATGTCCACCAATAGTCTGACATGCTAAAGTCATCAGTACCCCCATCCATTGATGTAAATTTAGCTATTTTCACCCGTTCGGTAAGCCCCCCCCCTTTCACAACCCATCCATTACCCTGTTCGCTCGCTCAACCAGACGCGTTCACCCAGACGTGCAGCATTACGTATTATCTTCCCCTGATTTTCCCACTGATTTCATTCATTGAAATGAGCCCTATGCCCTATTTTTTCACGAAAAAATATACAATAATGAAAAAAAAAATAATAGTGCCAGACAGCTGGAATTAGTTTATTATCACCTGGCAACACCCCACAAACGTTCGCTCGCCAAGTTCCTCTGCTTTTTCTCCCGTGAAATATGCCGTATTACCAATTCTCGTAATATAAATATATATTAGAAAGAAAGGTAAAAGACTGAGTGATATTTACAATAGTCTGACATGCTAAAGTCATCAGTACTCCCATCCATTGTTGTAGCTAATTTCCCCCGTTCGGTACTCCCCTCCTCACCTCCCCTTCATTACCCTGTTCACTCACTCGCCCAGACGCGTTCGCCCAGACGCACAGCGTTACGTATTATCTTCCCCTGATTTTCCCACTGATTTCATTCATTGAAATGAGCCCTATGCCCTATTTTTTCACGAAAAAATATACATTTATAAAAAAAACAGTAAATGATAGTGCTAGACAGCTGGAATTAGTTTATTATCATTTGGCAACACCACACAAACATTCGGTCGCTAAGTTCCTCTGCTTTTTCTCCCATGAAATAAGCCGTATTACCAATTCTCATATTATAAATATATATTAGAAAGAAAGGGAGAAGACTGAGAGATATTTGCAATCACCTGGAATTACCTAATTTATTAGACATTTTCTAGATTTCCTCCCATTGTTATTTTTTTGTCTAGCTATTTTTCCCTGGTGTCTTCTCCCCTCCCTACCTTCCCTCCATTACCCTCGCCTCCTGGCTAACCAAACACGCCGCGATAAGCATATCTGCCATGGAATTTTCCACTGATTTCATCCAATGAAATGAGGAATATGCAGTATCCTTTTACAATACAATATATATAAATATAAAAGATAATTGATAGTCCCATATTTACAATCACCTGGAACTACTTTATTTATTATGTATTGTATAGAGTTCCTCCCATGGACTATTGCCAACTTAGCTATTTTCCACCCTCCCTACCTCCTCTCCCTGCTGCACACGACACTCCACGCTACACAATTGTGCCCTCGTTTTTTCCACTGATTTCATCCACTGAAAAGAGCCCAATGCCCTTTCTTTTTAGCCAATAA
>JAGKTI010002286.1:0-21869 GCA_018397915.1 Birgus latro | reverse complement strand
ACACACACACACACACACACACACACACACACACACACACACAACCAAACATTAAGATAATAAAAAAAAATAGATCCGTGAGAAGTGAAAACATTATTAATAATTGAAACTTTAAACAACAAATAATTAGATCTGCTAAGCCACCCGCCACACAGTCAAACGATTCACACACTGCCACACAGCTGGCAGCTGTGCAGTGTGCACCCGCCACAGTCTACACAGTACACAGTAGTATATAAAAACTGTGCACGTGTAAGTTTCTTGTTGTATTAGATTCAACTTTCCAGTGTCTGAGGCCCCGGATTGTTGTTCTACTCGTAAAAACACGATATTAATTCTCAGATACTTCTTTTTTACATATATCTTAATGAATTTATGCATTTACTATATAACAGATTAATTGTATTGGCTAAAATGCATTGAAATCCACGTGTCTATAATAAATATTCAAAGTGTACCTGATGCTGGGAGTAAACGTTTGGTAATCGATTACTGGGAACTATAATCGATTAGTGAAAAATTTTACACTGTAATCCAAGGCCCATGCTGTAATCGATGTAATCGATTACAAGTAATCAATTACACCCACACCACTAATAGGCATGTGTCAGTTGCCAAGTGTGAGTGTGGCGTGCAGATGGATCTCCTGGCTTTAGCAGAGGGAATGGATTACTGTCTGACTCCTGAAGAGGAGTTCTTGTTCATGCAGAGCGACCTGGAAGACCAGCAGTTGTGACTGGACCTCGCCATGTACGTGCTACAACAAACAAAAAAATTAAGGCACAGAAGAAGAGGGCCTACTGGACAGCACCATGGCGACTGAGGCGACCAAGTTATTGCTACGACCCGTCAAATCACACCTAACGACAAGCTGCGACAACCTACGACAAGCTAAGACACACTAAGTCACAGCTAAGACAAATGACGTTATCGTCGCGACATGTCACGTTCTCCTTGTCGGCACCCTCGCCAACAATTTTTGAACATTCCAAAAATTGTCATAGCGGGACAAGAACCGCGAAGAACGACCAAGTTCTCCACGTCAGTGCTACGTCATCGCTAAATCACGCCACATTTCTCATGACGACATATGGCGACACAAGAAGACATGAAGATCGTGGCGTGTTGTGGGAAAGTTCCTGACAGTGGTACATAGGCTTAAGACTTCATTGAAGGTGGACACTCTCATGACAGTCTTAATCATCTGAAAAGTGGTAAAGTGTATAGCAAACCAGAAACTGTTCCATCAGCTAAGTCACAAACTTTCCTGCATGTCAGGTATCTGTCCATGTTGCTTCAACTAATTCTTACGGTGTAGATTTCTTCATTCCCTACCCTCAGTACTTTACACATTTCTCGTTTATCCTTTGATAAAGTATCACATTCATCATCCTCTCCTGTCACTCCCAGTACTTGTGTTGCAGCTGTACCAGAAATTAGCTCTAAACATCCCTTCTAATTCTACCTCTGTCACCATGCCAACTCAGCTTAAACTGATCCTATCCCTTGAACCATCATCTTAGAAGATGCATCACGCCCGAAATTTACGGGTATGGATAATGCTGTTTGTGTTTATAAATTTCCTTAGCGATGTTCAGTTTGAAATTGCAAACAAAAGGCTTACAACAGATCGTGCTAAGATTGCATACCTCAGAGGCAGACTACATAATGGTCTCTCAGATTTAGGTTCTCTCAAATGATCTAAATTTTTGGATAAGTTTACTCCGTTTGATGACTACTGCATCAAATTTATTGAGTTCTTTTGCACCCATGCTGAAGTGGGTTGTCTGCTGAGTGTCTACAGATATGCAAAGTATGTAGCAGGATAAGCTGACACTTCGCGAGCATAAGACACCACTAGAAGCAGCATGTGTGGCCACTGCCACTGGTACTGAGCTTAAGGAAGTGCTGCAAAACAATCAGTGAGTGGAAACTGACAACAGGGGTAAAACCACTCTATCTTTAGACGATGAAGCAACCTTCTTCAGCTATCTAAGGTTTTTAAATCACCTTAGGAAGGAAGAATTGGGCACTGCAGTTGAGATTCTGTTTTCCCCTGGTGATGACTTAACGATGTTAGCTAGGGAGATAGATGACAAACTTGATATCATACCTACTCAGATGGTCCGTGATGTGCGCCCAGTTATTATGCCTGTGCCTTCTTATCAGAATAAAAAAGTCAAGGACAAGTTTCACATCCACTCAGCAAACACCACGTTCACCATCCACGTCATATGCTAGACCTATGCCACAAGACAGAAACTCTCATGGTCGTGCCAAATCTAACAGCAGAACCAAAACAGTTTGTTGGTAAAGTCGGTGCACAGGTTATCGAGTAGGTCACTTTTATAAGAGACTTGGAGGTGAACAAGGACACATTGTGATAGCAAGTTACCTTCGCGGTCGCCCAGTGGTGCGTACAATGGCAACTCGCCCTCGCAATTATGCGGTAGCATGTACAGCACCTACCACAAGACTTGTTATCACTCTACCAGCAAGTGCCATGCCCTTGCCAACAAACTGTCGGGGGAAGCCCCATTCCAGAACCAAAACAGTCCTCCATAACAACACAAAATACTGAACTCCCCGTACACCAGATTGGTCCTCTGTCCCATTTAGGTGTAGCTGTCTTAGGTAATTGTGAAGGTGCTCTCATATAATATTTTATGGATTTTGGCTCTGTTGGGAACTTAATGTCTGAATCTTCCCTAGATAGTATTTAGAAGAAGACCAAACGGGTTCGGGTTCATGAGGCACTTGACGTTCGGCCTTTTGGTGTTGAAGGCTCAGTAGACAGTAACAAAAAGAATGTAGCTGCAGTATGATATAATACCTCCTCTAGCAGTGACACAACGGTTGACTCTTCCACATCTCCGTTAACTGCCTCAAAGAGTCTGGATGATATTTCGAAAAACTTGGAGACAGAAAGAGCTGTTACAAAACAGTGCACGGTCTTATTGCCACATGAATTCACAGGCGTCTCTGTTTGTGTTGTAGGTGCGAAAGGAATGGGTGCCTTAAACTTACCTGAGTTGTGTTGTGGGAATGGTTTAACTTACGAGTCTCCCTTGTCTTCGATGTTACAGGGTGGTTTATGTTATCTTTACCTACTAAAAATGCCACCAATGCTTTACTAATGCTTAAAAGTGGTACAAAAACTGGCAATTTCCTGCTGCACCCAATGGCTGTGAAGTTGTGCCAGGATATACCATTCTCTGTAACTGCTCAGCATAATGATAATGGTGCACATTGTGTATATGCCATTGAAAACTCTTCAGATTCTACTGCAAATCTTTCAGCTGACACTGCCTTTGACGCAGATGCTCGTGATTTCAGTGAAAATAAATCACAGTTACTTGATCTTTTGTAGATCTGTAGAGATGTTGTGGCCCTATCTGGTGGAGCAGTGGGAAAAACGAATCTTGTAAAATATCCTGCTGAGCTTGTTCCCCGTACTCAGCCAGTTTATGTTCCAGGATATAGACTACCACATAGCATTCATGCGGTGGCTGACAGCATCGTTTGGGATATGCTTGAACAAGATATCACTGAGCACTCCGACAGTCCATGAAATAGTCCACCCTTTCTTGTCCCAAAGAAAGGAGGCAAATTCAGACCCATAGTTGACTACCGTAAAGCGAACTCGGTCACTAGCCAATACCCGATCAATTCCCATTCTCAGTTTTGACAGGTTTACCGGAATCACTGAGGGAGAAAAAAGTTGGATTTACTTACATTGATTTACTTAGTGGTTACTGACAAGTAGAAACAGAAGAGTTGTCAACCCCCATAACTGCATTCAGTACCTCTTCTGGCTACTATTACTTCAGATGGGATCCTTTTGGTCTTAAAAATGCTCCATCAGCATTCATGAGGCTACTACATTCTATTTTCTGTGGTATGATTGGTCATTCTCTTTTTGCTTATCTGGATGACATCAGTGTTGTGAAATCCCTGATCATTTGGCAATATTATGGCAATTATTTTATTATCTCAAAACGGCAGGTCTTAAGGTCAAGCTCATTAAATGCAACTTCCTGAGTAAGAAAATTAAATTTCTTTTACGATTCACACCTCAGATGAGAAAGCTAAAGCAGTTGTTAACAAAACCAACCAGTACTGATGATGTAAGAAGTTTTCTTGGATTAAGTAGCTTCTACCAGTGATTATTCAAGGTTATGCAGAGATCACCGCTCTTTATACGAAGTTACTTAACTTCTAGGGTACATACTTCGATCGACCGTACCAGCGTGAAAATCTGTACAGTATACGGTATATGGAACCAATTTTTCGATTTATACAGAAGTAAAGTGTTATGTCCACGATTTAGAGCTTGAATTTACACATATATGCCGCAAACCAGGGCATTTTACACCAACTAGTTCATGAGCTATAGCCCGTCAGTGTTGAGAAAAGTTAGCCTTGTAGGCGGTGCGACTCCCGTTTCCTGTGCACTCCCACCCCATTCCCCCCTCATTCATCCCCTCCCATGACCTTCCTCACCCACTCCTATCGCCCCCCCTCTCTTCCTCCCTTCCCCCCTCCCCCTCTACTCCCATCCCCCAACCACAAGACAAAGAGGACAGGCAGAGAGGGAGTACAGGGGTTTGGAGAGTGGGTAGGGAAATATAATCCTCCCCAGGAAGATAGGGAGGGGGAGAAAAACCATGGTGGGATGATGGAGGATGGTGGGGGAGGGGGAGGGAGGGAGCAGGTGGCGGTCAGAGGCGAGGGAGGGTACTGGAAGGCGGCGAGAGGACTGTGGGGGAATCATCCCCTCCCACCATGGGTACGGGCCCAAATCCTCCCTCCTCCCTACTCAGAACTTAGTTCTCATTGGTTGGCATCGATATACATCACAATCGGGGCTGAGCCTAGTGTCTGCAGTTTTTCCCTAAAGCCCCTCTATCAGTCACATTCGGTATCTTGCGTAATCCTGAAAAACGATCGATCGATCGATCCTGTTAGCACTTTAGAGGTCAAGAAAAATTAATCTTTTGACAGGACTAATGACCTGTCTCATGCCTTTAAAACGTCAAAAACAGCAGTCATTAATGATCCAGCCCTGGCATTTAAGAAGCATTTTCTTCTTTGTACAGACGCATCTGGTGTGGACCTACGTTCAGTATTAATGCAGGCTGATCATGCAAAGAGGAAACGTGTAACAGTGTATGCAAGTTATGCCCTTATTGCTGCTGAGTGTAACTATAGTGTTACTCATTGGGAGTTTTACCAGTTGTTTGGTCTCTCAAACATTTCAGAGATGTAATCCATGGATATCCCATACATATGCAAACAAATAATCTACCACTTTGTGACTTATTCAAAGGACGAAATTTTGCAGGGCATCTAGCACGATGTCATTTATAATCCAAGACTTCAACTCAACCTTTGAGTGCATGCCTTGTAAATCCATCATAACTGCAGATGCTGTTTCATATCATGTAGCTGCTGCAGTCTCACCATATCAGCCAAGTGAAGTTCCTCAGATGTCTCTGGTTGTCAGCACAAAGACCCTCTGTGGTTTAAGGTTATTTATTTTCTAGAGTCAGTAGACGCCTCAACCTTACCTATTCTGCCGGGGCCTAGATTAGCTCGTGTTGGACAACATCTTGTGTAGGAAGAAAGTCGTTACCGGTAGAGACATATCTAATAGAAAGATACGTCACCTCGTTGACCCCAATGATTGATTCCTGCAGTACTCCACATTATTCATAACACACCTCACACATCCCATTCGGGAAAAGCTCTGTGTTTGAGACAAGCTCGTCTTTCATCTTATTGGCCTCCCATCCGCCTCTCTCCCGGTGACAACTCAGCAAGATGCTTGGAACCACTGTCTGACTTACTTATTCTTCAGTTCTGCAATATTCACGGCCTTCCCTCTAACTTTCCCTCTGTTGAACACCACATATCTTCCTCTAAACCTCACCTTCTCTTCCTGACAGAGACTCATCTGTCTGAGGCAACTGACAGCAAACCCTTTTCTGTTTCCTCCAACTTTCTTCATACTAATTTCAAAGCCAAAGGTGGCTGTTGTGGATATGTACGCAACGACTTATCTTGCTCTCATGTTCCTGAACTCGATTCTTCTTCATTCTTCATTCTCTGGCTTCAGCTTTCCTATCATTTTCTGACTAAATATATATGTGCTGTTTACTAATCTCCTACTTCTATTGGCCATGAAAAATTCTTTGACTGTCTTACTTCTACGATGGAACACATTCTTTCCATGTCTCCTTTCTCTGAAATCTCCATTCTAGGAGATTTCAATGTTCACCACCACCTTTGGCTCTCCTCTCCTTTCACTGATCCACCTGGTGAATGACCTAGAGCAGCTTGTAGAGCACCCTACCCATATCCCTGACTCCCTTGGAGAGAGCTCCAACATACATGACCTCTTCCTTACAACTAATCCTTCTGCTTATGCTGTTAATCTTTCCTCTCTGTTGGGCTCCTCCGATCACAACCTTATTACCTTGACCTGCCCTATCGCTCCGGTATGGCCTGCGGACCCTCCAAACAAATGTCGTCTGTGGCACTTTGAAGCTGCGGATTGGGAGGCCCTCAGGCAGTACTTCTTTGATTTTCCCTGGAATGATTATTGCTTCCATGGCCGGGAGCCATCTGAGTGTGCTTTGCGCATTACGGAGGTTAATCTCTCGGGCATGGAAGCATACACTCCATTCTCATATCCTTTGACTAATGCAAGAAAGCTTTGGTTTAATCACGCTTGTTCTAATGCTGTTTGCAACAAGGAGAGGGCCTATAAAAGGTACAAGAGCCAACCCACCCCTGAATCAAATCTTGATTATGTTTCTGACCAGAATCGTGCTAAGTCTGTTCTTTGCTCTGCGAAAAATTATTTCATCCATAATAAATGCTCTCAACTCTCCAACTCGAATTCTTCGCGCTCCTTCCGGGATCTTGAAAAAAAAACTTTCTAACAACACTACCTCATCTTCCTTCCCTCCCCTTTTCCACTCTGATGGTTCTGTAGCTATTCCTTCTACTGGTAAAGTAGATCTCTTTCCTCAGCCTTTCTCCTCCAATTCCACCTTAGACGATTCTGGTGCTGTTCCTCTCACTTCCCCCCTCTGACTTACTCATGGCTGACATTAAAATTTCTTCAGCTAATGTATTTTCTGCCATCACTGGCCTTAATACTAACAAGGCATATGGGCCTGATGGAATCCCTCCTGTTGTCCTCAAGAACTGTGCTTCTGTGTTTACACCCTGCCTAGGTAAACTCTTTCGCCTTTGTCTTTCAAATGTACCTTTCCTTCTTGCTGGAAATTTGCTCCCATTCAGCTAGTCCCAAAGAAGGGTGACCATTCCCAACCCTCTAACTATCGTCCAGTTGCTTTTACAAACTGTGTATCAAAAGTTTTCAATTCTTAATAGAAATATTTTAAAGTATTCTTCCTATTACAACCTTCTTTCTAATCGTCAGTATGGTTCCATCAGGGACACTCCACTGGCGATCTTCTCATCTACCTTGCAGACTCCTGGTCATCCTCCTTTCGGGACTTTGGCGAGAGCTTTGCCATTGCACTTGACATCTCAAAGGCTTTCGATCGAGTCTGGCATAAATCTTTAATTTCCATGGTGCCCTCTTACGGTTTCTATCCTTCCATCTGCACCTTCATCTATTCTTCCTTTCTGGTCATTCTATAGCTGCTGTTGTAGACGGCCATCCTTCTTCTCGTATATATATCAACAGTGGAATTCCTCGGGGCTCTGTCCTATCACCAACTCTCTTCCTATTATTCATCAATGATCTTCTAAGCTGTACATCTAACCCTATCCACTCGTACGCTGATGATTCCACCCTTCACTTTTCCATTCGGCTCTCGCAACGTCCATCTCAGCAGGTACTTCAACAAACAAGGAATGAGGCTATGGCACACCAAATGTCTGGCATGGCTGGTATCTCTGACTGGGGTAAAAATAATCTTGTTTGTAATGCTTCAAAAACTCAGTTTTTACACCTATCAACCCGACAGAATCTACCTCTAATGTCTGATAATATCCAGCTCAATCGTGCATCATCCTTGAACATGCTTGGAGTTACATTCACTCGGAACTTATCTTGGAAAGATCATATTGCATCTCTTGTAAAATCTGCTTCCAAGAGATTAGGTGTGCTAATCCAACTCCATACCTTCTTTATCCCAGCATAGTTGTTGACTTTATACACGGGTTTTATTTGCCCCTGTTTAGAGTACAACTCTCATGTGTGGGGAGGCTCCCCACATACAGCTGTTCTCAATAGGGTGGAGTCAAAAGCTTTTTGCTTCATTAACTCTCCTTCTCTTACTGGCTCCCTTCAACCTCTGTCTCTTTGCCGCACTGTTGCACCTTTATCTCTTTTCTGTCGCTACTGCAATGGTCACAGTTCCTCTGAACCGTCTGCTTGCATCCCTCCACCTCTACGGCGGGTGCGTGGCACCCCACTAGCAACAAACTCGCACCTCTTTTCTGTCCAACTCTCTAAAGCAAAAGTTAACCGTTACTCTCAGTCTTTCATTTATGCAGCAGTTCAGCTCTGGAACTGTCTCTCTCTGTCTGTATTTCCTGCTTCCTATGATCTCCAGTCTTTCAAGCGCAGTGTTTCCAGGCATCTCGAAATGAACGGATCTTGAATTTGGCTCTCTTTTGTTTTTTTTTGGTATTTGTTTTTTTCTTGGAAGGAACGATTTGCAGGCTTCTGGCCTTTGGTTCCTTCTTTCTTGCATAAAAAAGAAATTGTCAAAAAGATTCGGCTGGGCCACCTGCTCCACTTTTGCAATAATCGGTTCCAACACGTCCATGGGAAACTATTTCAACTGACCTCATTAAGCTACCTCTTACGGACTCTGGTGGAGAGTACTTGTATGAGGCTGCTGATCATTTCTCAAGTTACAGTGCTCTCGTGGTTTATTATGACAAGACTGCTAAGAGCATCGCATATGCCTTCATTGATCATGTTATTTACCCATTTACTCGGCCATCAACCATAATTACTGATACTGGTTCTGAGTTCAACATCAGTTTTATTACAGAGATTTGTAAGTAGTATAATGTCATTAAATGTGATGTAATTCAGTATCATCCTGCCCCCAGTGGACCTGTAGAAAAACAAAATCGTAATGTATTAGAATCCTTGCGGAACCTAGGCTGTTACGCACATGCTGGGATGAGTGGATACCAGAAATTGCTGCTTCTACCAACAGCTCAAGTAATACATCAGTTGGCGAAACTCCATTCTTTGCCCTATATGGATCTGATATATCTCTGCCCTATTCAATGCTGCTATCAAAGTCTAGTTCATTCTATAGCCTGAACAATTATGTGAAACTGAAATCGTCAGACTTCCAGACAATATACCAGTACATTAAGGCTAATCTAGCATTGTTTAAAGAAGATATGCTACATTGCAACCATAGCCCTGCCTCACCTATCAATATTAATGTTGGAGATTTAATTTTCACTTGTTTGCGCACTCGCACTTCTAAGTTGAATGACAAGTTTACAAGCCTACACAGTGTGTTATCTCGTATCGGGAATAAATTGTAGATTAAATGCATTTCATTACGTGAGAGGAAATGGGTCCACGGTTGTGATATCAAGGGAACTCCCAAATGGGAGAAAAGTCACGAACGTAATGCACCTTCCATAGCCTCTCCTTCTTCTGCAGGACCTCCTACTACTCACCTCAAGCTTCCTCTTTCTTCTACTTTTGTTACCCCTTCACCAACTCCTGCTCTACCTGGAACTGAGTGCAGAAAAACCTTCGCTCAGTAACTCACACCGGTCTCTTGTGTTTCTTCCTTCACCTGTCAGGACCACTTAGCTGATTTGAACATTAATTTGCATACCTTTTATAGGCAAGATGTTGTGGAGAGTGTGGACAGGCTTGCTGGTGCGTGCTGTGATCAGGTCATCTCTGGGTGATTAGGATATAGGTGATTTCCTCCGGCCAGGAGCGCTGATAAAGTTGCACGGGTAAATAATGTAAGTGGAGGACGTCATCTCCCTCCAGTATGATCTTCAAAGCTTGATGACATTCACTCAAGAATTTCCTGAATTTGCTAATTAACTGCCCACCACATGATCCCTACTCATTTCCTTGGTCAACAAACACGTGTTAATGAACCTTTCTGGGTTCTACGGTACGAACCACTTCAGTGGAAACTTGTTTAGACTGAAAAATTATGTACTACTTTAAATGCTTCATTACCCATCAGTGCCCGTGTTGGAAAATCACGCTCACGAGTAAAGGAAGGTCTCTTTGATTGTTGGTGCTCTTGGTTTAGCATCATCTAATGATTTGTCAGCATATCACAGATAATTGCAACATTTGCCTCAGCATTGGAGGCACAAGACAGATTGCTGAATGTTCATCATAATTTGTTGGGTAATATTGTCACATATATGACTGAAATGGGTACTCAGTTGAACAAGTGTTCGGGTGTGTTAGTGAAATTGAATTATTTGATTAATATTGTCACAGAAATATTACATACCATCTTCCATCTTCATGCACTGTCTCCGTCTCTCCAGTCATTACTGTTGCAAGTTGAAGATTTTGTTCACCCCTTAGTAGATGCTGTAAGTGGTCATGTGACCGTAGACATTGTTCCAATGTAAAAAATTTGCTTAGCCTTGGAATGAGCATGCAATAACGTCAGTCTTGTTCCTATTTTCCCATTTTCAAGCTTAGAATTATAATATCCTGTACTAAAAGCTACCTTCCTTTCCATGACTAACATGGCCCCTATGCCTGCTAGTTCCTCGGTCATATTTGACCTCATCCGATTATTTTCATTTTCTTTGCATTTCGATGGTTTCTTTACACTGCATCTGTGTACTCTGAATTCTTCTGTCTCATGACTAAGTTCATTGCCTTTGTTCCGTCAGAAGTCTTACATTCGTGATTGTCAGTTGCACAGTTCCTTCATCTTTGTCCTGCTCTTCTCCTTAATGTCCTACCTGTCACAGCTGCTCCCTGTCAGAATGCTCTAGTTTGTAATCTTTCAGTCGAAACTATTTTCCTCTTAATGTTCCTTCACACCTGCTCTAAAGTTACCTGTTTTTCGTACTTGCTTGGACCATGTACACTACATTTACTGTACTTCGTACATCGTCATTTGTTAGTGTTACCTGTCTAAACATCCCTGTGAAATCACTCGAAGCCATTGGTATTTACATTGATCCAGACTATTGTTCCATCAAATCAAATTCTCTTCATGCCTAACACGCCAACACTATGCCATTCGTTCTCATAATTTTGAAATCTTTGTGAATATGAACATCTCTTCCATTTTCCCCACTGATGGCGAAAATTTGATCTCTTAACTGACCATGATTATCTAAACAATTCTAACTTTGTGAATATTCAGATTATCTAAACTGTCCTGATTTTGTGAATATTCAGACGTCTCATTTCCTTCATCACTCATTCTTGTGCCCTTATTCTGTGTACCTTCCCACAGCATTCACCGTAGTAGGATTCCTGATCAGGGCGGTTCTTGTTCATTGCTGCGTCAAACGTAAAAAAAAAAAAAAAACATGATCTTAGAGTGGAGAAACTACTTAAGCCAGTATAGCAGCGAAATTTGTTAAATGTGTTAACGACGTAAAGGATACGCAGCCTGATCCTGATTTCGAGGTGGTTTAAGTTGGAACATGACACCCCACTCCCCAGTCACCTCTGTCATTGCCATCAACCAACCATCAGCCACACCACCGTCAGCTCCACCTCTACGTATGCAGTGTCGCTTTATGTGCAGACGTGAAATTCCTCGTGCTGTTATTTCCTGTGGACCTAATAACATTTTCTAAACTGGTGTATTGAACATCCATACAAACTCTAGAAAGTTTGCTTTCATATAATTATATGCTGGAAAAAGACTCATTGCATTCTGAACATATTGTGCTCCTTATTATCTAGTTATTATGAGATCTTATTTCTTCACGAAGAAACTGAAAATCCTGCAAAACCAGTTGTTAAATTAATGTACAGTGGTTTTATCATTTATCACTATAATGTATCAATATTTTTAATTAATCATACAACTACCGTATAATAACGCTTCTGTATTCACTAAAATGTAATGTCACCCAATCTGTGTTTTTGCTCCATCATATTATTAATTGGTCTAAATACCATCCTCTTTCTATGTGCACATTTCTTATATTCCTTAATACGAATTCCATATGGATTCCTCTCATTTCCTTTATTTACCATTTGGCTTTAACTTACATATCTCCTTGTTAACCAGTATACTCTTATTATTCTCCGACAAGGAGAGTATGCTTCCCCCCTGTTTGTATGTTTATTTATTAGTTTGTTAGCTTACTAAAAAACTGAGAGATTTGGACCAAATATGGTGGGTAGATACCCATGTCCCAGGGAACAATAGAATAACTTTGGGACCGATCATGATCGTATCACAAATTCTGGATCCGGAAAACACTTTTTTGAGAAACCTTAATCATTTATGAGAAAATTTTACACATTATGAAGAGTGGTTTGGAAACTACGTTTCCCTTGATGGAGAGATGCACTCCACTGAGTGCACCTGTAGTTAGTATCGTGGCGACCTATATTCATATTGTATCATTTTCTTATTGTCCACTAGAATTGTTAACCCATGGTGTCCGGTGTTTATTTCCACCGACCCTTCCCCCAGCCAAGGATTTCTGGAAAATCACGATTTTTTTTAACCATAATATCTCAGCTAATACTTAGCCCAAAATAAAACATCGTGTCAAAATACTCACCAATCCTTCAAGTTGATGGCCTCAGATTGTACTGGTAGTGCGTAGAGTCAGAAAGAGAGCCTTTGGAACTGGGGTAACTTTTCGTGTTTTTTTGTGGCTGTGTCCATATGTATGGCACAAGTCAAGCTTATACTAGCCCTCCACATTAAAAAAAAAAAAAAAAAAAACGCTTTCGGAATACTGCAGTCAACCACAAACACCATGTCGACGTAGGCTTTGAGAAGTATGGTGTGAGTGTGCAGTGGTGTGAGCACGAGAATGAGGTCTGACATCTCACCAGACATAGGGAAAAGTTTTTACATAGGTCTATCCATGATGGAGGTATGCAGGTAACTGGAGTGTGACTGGGATGCCTGTAGGAGGGTTACCAGTGTTTACCTGTGGTGGTAATTGCCAGCGAAATATTCAAACAATGCCGTGAAACACTAGATCATGTGTGCATGCTACCCACACATCTCCAGGTGGTCATCTGTACATGACATCCAGATGCCATGGGTTAATATTATTCTAGTATTTTAATTATCTTCTAATCATCTTTGTTAGCACTAAATGTTGGCAAACATTTTGTCTACCCAGGGAGACTTTTTATGTGTATATCTTTTGATGTAAAACTAATTGTATAATGATGTATATTCATTGATGTAAAGCTATTTTATGATACAGGTGCAAGAATGTGCAGCATATCTGCTGAAAGCCTTTTGTGACAGCTCAGAGTATTAGCAAGGTCATCAAACTGTTAGCAAAATCTAAAAAGTGGTGCCAGTCACAAGAAACCTCGCCTGACAGCTGTTGTTTTATTGCTATTAAATACCGACCCATTTCTGCCATTTGTCATTAGTGCACAATAAAGTCTGAGGTAAAGGTGCAAAAGTTTTCAAGTTAAACCCTCCGAAAATCCGTGATCTTGCATTTGGCCTTTCAGGTTTACTCAGGGTGAAAGGTCATGCTGCCAAATGAAAGCCCTTATGAGACATCTTATATCTTGGTAATGGTAAATATCTCTATCTTAAACGAGTTTCGAGTTATAGCCCCCTGAATATGTATGACCTTGAGTTTGACCTTTCAAGATCACTTACAAAGGTCAATGTACCAATTAAAAACCCATATGAGATTTCCTATATGTTGATAATAGTAATTATCTTTCTATTTTCAGCCAGTTTCGAATAATAGTCCCTTGAATATCCATGACCTTGAGTTTGATCTTTCAAGGTCAAAGGTATTGGTGCCAAATGAAAGCCCATTTTACGAGTTCCTGTATGTTTCTAATAGTAAATATCTCTGTTTTCAATCGTGTCAAGTAACAGCCCTCTTAAAATCTGTGACATTGATCTTGACCTTTCATTGTCACTCAGTTACCTCCAAAATTTAATCACTTTCTTTTGGGATCAGTGCTGACCTATCCTGAAAGTTTCATGTAATTTCATTCAGCCACTTTTCCGTAATGTTGCTAACACAGATAGAAACAGACTAACTCGACCAAAAACAATAACTCTTGGACTCAGTCCGGGCGAGGTAATGATCACGTGAACACCGTGCTGCCTCACTTTTCCTCTGAGGGCAGCATACAGACAAACAAAAGGCAAGAAGGCACGCTTTTAGTCTGATGTCTTTAGTTGCGGTGTAACTATAGTCTCCTATAAATTATGAAGGCATAATGGAGGACTTTTTCAACCTGAGTGCTTGTGTTTGTCTACCATCACTCAACCTCTGCCACACAGCCCTACTTGTTCCACTGTTGTTATATATCTGCTACTATCAGACAATATTATTGAACTCTGGAAACACTGGGCGGTGAAAACCCCTCCAAATCGAAAAGTGTATTCTAACTAGATTCAGATCTTTAGGGATGGCAAGAATTAAACAGAGATTATGTCATTTGGTTGAAGCTGTAAACCTCTTCTCTCCGAGATCCATCGCAAGTTGGAGAAAAACGTAGGTTATCATTAAGACAACATTAAAAAGGATGTCATCATGGAGAAATGGTTAGCAATTACAAATTAAGACATTCTTCTTCCTTCATGATGGTACTTTTACATCCGCCAACGAAGTTGGAGGAAGGTTATGTGTTCTCATGTGTTTATCTCTTTCAGTACAAGATATCTAAAAGTTATTATCGGATTTCACTGAAAAATGGTGGATAGGTGGGTAGCTGGTCAAGGAAGAATTGTCTAGATTCGAGGGTAGATCCGGATCCAGCTGCCGGATTATATTATAAATTTTGTTTGTTTTGAAGGAGGAATGAACTTTTTGAGTTAGTGTTAAAGGGGAAACAAAAACTATACGACCTTATTATGAGACCATACTGTGAGAACTGATTGCGAGACCATAAACGCAGTCGTCTGGTAAGAAAAAGGAATTAGAGAAATTAAGAAAAAAAATCACTGATGCTGGTGGAAGTATAAGTTCTCTGTATGTTTTTTTTTTTTTTTAATTATTATTTTCAACTACTTGCATTTGTATTGTATACATTTGAAATATGAGTTTTCTTACTGCTAACTCATACGTGGTTGAGACTGCTCGCAGTCAATGTTAGATGATTTTATTCAGCAGTGAGTTAGTTTGGGCATGTGGAGAGGATGCAGAGTGAAAGACTGACGAAGAGAGTTTATGTGAGTGAGGTGGAAGGGAGGAGAGGGAGAGGGAGGCCGAGGATGAGATGGAGGGATGGAGTGGAGAGGTACATGAGAGAGGGGTGTGAGTTGGTAGTGGGGTAGTGAAATGGCGTGGAACAGAGCGACATGGAGGCGATTTGTTTGTGGCCACCCCATGCGGGATTTTGGCGTCTGGCAATAGATAGATAGATAGATGGAGTCAGTCAAAGGAGTCTCAGAATGTTATCTTCTGAGCAGTGGGGCTGCAAAACAGGCTCTATGATGCGGCAATCTGGCTAATTATGCATCACTGCAAAATGAATTCAAATGTGCATCATTGTCTTGAAAATGGCGTTACACACTTACCCATGAAATATTTTTGTTCAGCTGCCATAATAACAAGTCACACCAATGCGAAATTTCCCAGTTGGCAGCAAACTGGCAACTACACGAGCAGGACACACCCCTGTCAGACCCTCAGTGTGTTTTTAGTTAGTAGAATAAGCCATAACTTGAGTGTGACGAGATACTGTCAGTGATTTATTTTATCTTTCCCTCTCCTCCATTACCCACTGTCAGACGTGGATTCTATTTTATTACTGAAAATCTGTTTTTGAGACAGATTTGAACCTTCCCAAGGTGTTTATGCCATGATAAATGGTTGAGAAGGTGCATGAATTTTGCTCATCACAGATATGGGGATGAGAGATGATAAGAAATCCTAATATTCTGTAAAGACTGCACGATCCTGTTCCTACGAGAGACTTTGTGGGAAGTTTTTAACCTATCCCGTCTGGGTGACATATTTACATGTCCTCCCATGGCCGTCCAGGGTGCACGTATACATGATCTAGTGTTTCGCAGCATTATTTGAATATTCTGCTGGTTATTTCCACCACATGCAGCCACTGGGAACCCTCCTGCACGCATCTGAGTCATGCTCCAAAGTCCAGTCACCTGCTGACCGCCGTAATGGGTAGACCTATGCAAAAAGTTTTCCCTGTGTCCAGATCCTTGGCCGATCGCCAGCATTGCCTACATAAACACCAATGAAGTCAAAGGCCAGAAGAAAAGGCCTTAGTGATAGTGCGACAGGGAGAGAACTTGAGGTGAATTATCGCCAGTTGTGGGTGGAGAAAGTGACTTCCTCTCAAGAAAGCAACCGCCATAAATAGTGTTGAACTTTATGCATCGTGTGAGGAGGGTGGAGGACGTGACTCCACTGTGTGCCCATCACTTCCCCCTGTATGTTCATCTCCTATTTCCAATAATGGGAATGGTTCAAAGCGTATTGATGATCCTGGAGAGAGGAATGTTGGCAAGGACAAGGAAATGGAAGAGAAGGTAGGGAGTGGAGAAAGGGAGAAGGGAGGAGGAAACGAGTTGTGTCGATCCTCGTGCCACCTCTCTATATTTACATGAATTTTGGAAGAAAAAAGTTTGTTTCTTGATTAAATCAGTGCCTTATATTTTATTGAAAGTTTCTGTGTGTGAATGTTTGTTATGATGAAAAGTACAAATCACAGGAAAAAAAAATTATAGTGGAAAATGTAGAGGAGGGAGGGAGGAGGAATGGTGGTGTCTCATGCCACCACTCTGTTTGTTTCTCATGATGAAATCAGTGCCTTATATTTTATTGAAAATTTTCGTGTGTGTATATTTACCCTTTCGTGCATGGTAAGTTTTAGTAAGTTTTCTGGCTTAAGATTTTACTCACCTGCCCTCCCCACCAGGCCACCCGCGCGACGCAAAAGAACACGTATTCTCGCCTTATTTTCGCCACCCAAACCTCTATATATACCAATGAAACTCACATCATCTTATTCGCCAATGTTTGTTCTAGCCGATAAGCAAAAAGAAAAAAAAGAAAAATACAAATAAAAGTACATTAGAGCAGCGTGAATAAACTTTTCGGAACGTCCATCTCACTTCCCAACATTGTAGTTCGAATGTTTTCCATCATACAGAAAAATGTTATTATAAGTTTTGATAGAGACTTTAATTAACTTTTTGATGAGCTTTGCCAGTTGTGATACAATTTGTAGTTATTGAAAAAATAGCCAAAAACTAAAAGCCATTTTAAAAAATTCAGGGAGCTCTACCGCAAAAGTTTTCTTGCACACATTATGTTTTTATTAAATAATCTTGTGTAGAATTTCATGAGCTTTCTCAGGGTCCCCGCCGATTTTTGATCCACCTCATAGTTTCTCAGTAAATCACAAAAAGCTACAGGGTACTCATGGCTGCGGTGCTCTTTCATCATGTGCGCACAATAACCGCCTGTGTAACAACGACATTTCATTAGAGAATTTACATAGTTATGTCCTGTACATACGTAGAATTCATGGTTCTTACAGGAAATCAATACGTCCAATCGTTTTCGAGTAAATGGACGACAAAGATAGAATACTTTTACTCACCCGCAAGTGAGATAAAAACACTCTCTTACTGAGTTTTTATCACTACAAAGAGGCTAATAGGAGCCACTACAGTGTTGCCAAGGTCTTACCTCGGGAGAGAGACGCACCCGCTAGAACGCACCAAAATTTTACGCAAATTGACCAAAAACTGATTTTTTTTTTTTTCACGCGATTTGTGTTCCATCTGCATCTATGTGCTACACATGGAACGCAAATCGCGGTTGCGTGCGCAAAAAGGTTTATTATGATGATAAGTCTAAACTGCAGGGAAAAAAATGTTATAGTGGAAAATACAGTATTTTCGATTCTGGACAGTACGTGTATAACTAGTTTATTCAATATACTTTTTTTTAGGTTTTATGTAGTAGTAGTAGTAGTAGTGGTAGTTGTAGTAGTAGTAATTGTTGTAGTACTGGTAGTTGTAGTATTAGCAGTAGTTGTAGAAGTGGTAGTTGTAGCAGCAGTAATAATAGTATTATATGCAGTACCTGTAATACCCAGACTTCTAGTCACACAGTGAAGCCAGAACCTAGTGACAATGCAAACCAAACATACATCTCCATCTGTGTGTGTGTGTGTGTGTGTGTGTGTGTGTGTGTGCGCGCGCGAGCGTGTGTGTGAGTGTGTGTGTGTGTGTGTGTGTGTGTGTGTGTGTGTGCGCGCGCGAGCGTGTGTGTGAGTGTGTGTGTGTGTGTGTGAGAGAGAAAAAAAAAGTGTGCCTGTCTGTTTGTCTGTAAGGCAGGATGGTGGCCTTCAAGGTCGTTGCTATGGTTACCGGCCTACCAAATATGAGCGAATATGGAAAAGTATTCATGTAAATAGTGTTTGTAGTGGATTTTAGTCTTCTGGAAGTGTTATCGCAGTGTTATTATTGTGGAGGGCTAGTGTAAGCGTTAGTTGTCACCAAACCTCTGCCACACATGCGGACACCAGCTAAAAAACTACAAAAATTGCCCTCATTCCCCACTCACTCACTCTCCCTATGTGCATTTCACGGACTATCTGAGGCAATCAGGATTGGTGAGTAATATGACATCTTTTTTGTTTTATTTGGTACAGTATTAACTGAGATATGAAGGTTTAAAAATAGACCATTTTCCCGATTTTTCTCGGGAATGCCCGGGTGGGGGGAGTGCTCGCTACATCTGCTGGACGTGAAAGGGGGGGGGGGGTAAAAATCTCTCATGATTTTGAAGTACATCACATGGCCAGAGAGCTGACTCATATGATGTAAGCCATCTGCTGTGAGTTGATACTACTGAGTGTCTCATGGTTAGGAATGCATTTTTCTACTGAAGCTAACATAAAACGGATTTATTGGGCTAAAAGAGACTCGTGGAAGTCAAGGAGTGTCAGTATTCATTATACATATTTCATGTTCAAGCTGCCTGTACTGCACTTTGACATTATGTGTATTTTAGTGACAGATGTCATTAATGTGCACTTTGGGAAAGCCTAATGAGCGAGTGAGTGCCATGTTATTACAACTTTCCTCTGATGTATCTTTGTGATGATGGCTTGGCAATAAAAAAAACAAAACGAAAAACATTCTTTGTAATTGTGGCTTTCACCGATTAGAGCCGAACACTCCCTTGGAAAACTCGAGATTCCAAGGGATCCTACACTTTATGGATGAGTTTTAGTTGATAAAATTTATCAAATGAATGTGTCACATCCAGAAAGAATTTCAATTCTATTTCATATAGGTATAAAGTTACTGGTTTCTGCTTAGACTATCGGGATTGGCCATTCCAGGTCGGACCGGGCCGCTCATATCTTAACTTAGAGGGACTGGGTGATGCTTGCGGTAATCATATCAGGGTAACACCTAGGTCGCTACACCGTCGCTTTCATGCACATCACGGCGTGAGGGTGAACAGGTCGTTAAGTGGAGGTGGAAAGGGAATGCGGAGAGTTACAATGTGGAAAGTGGAGGGAGAGAATTTGGAGGGTTAGGGGTATGTAGGTATGGGTAAACTGAGAGAATAAGAAGAACGGAAGAAATATTTTGCAGTAAGAGAGAGGACAGTGGTGGGGTGGGGGATATCGATCACATCATAAAGATGATGTCTGTTAAGCTGGGCTGCAAGGGGGAATGGGGAGAAATTTTGAAATTGGAGATCCTGAAAGAGGGATGGTTGATGAGTAAAGAAACACTTTGTGACGAAAGAAAGAAGAAGCAGTGAGGATAGAGATACGTTTTAAATTATGAGGTTCGACAACGAATCACAACAAAATCTGGTCCAGGTTTCCATGTCTGTTACCTAGGTAGGTAAAATTAGTGAATAATACGGTTCTGCATCCTTTCCACAGCACCTCTTCGAGATAGCACCATAATATATTGTTAGTCTATTATTACAATTGATTGGCAAAATAAGGTGTTAGTTCAGTTCTACATTCTTTCCATAGCACTTCTTTGTGACAGCGTCATAATATAGTGTTAACCTGTTGTTATAGCTCATTGGCAGATTAAGACAATACTATGGTTCCACATCCTTCCATAGCATGTCTTCATAACTGGCACCGAATTTTGGTGTTAATATCTTGCAGTAGCTCAATATCAGAATTAGACAAAAATGCAGGCCAACATCCTCTTAACAGCAGTGGTATGTTTTGTTACAGTTCAGGATTGAGGATTGACACGAGATTATTACACCATGAAGACAGCTTGGAATCAACACCTATTGTCAGAACACGGAACATAAACGCAAATAAATTTTGCCAGGTCACAATCATCCACTTGCATACGACATGCAATAATGGACTTTACTTCCAAGTCCCCAGCTGTATTGCTCAGTGGAATGTTTAGTCCATGCTCTAGTACAGAGATAACAACTGAGACTGGAAATTTACTGACACATATCCATAGACAAGTAATAATAATAATAATAATAATAATACTGTTAACTGCATACTTACCGAGATATATCTGTGTCCAGCGCCGGGGAACAGGCTAGGATCAAGCGTTGACCACGTCCTGAGGAAGTCCGTGACGAAGGATGTGGATGTGTCCACGATACGGAACCCGGTGATGTTGACTGCACCGTATTCCTTTACGTCATCATCCCACCTCTCGTCCAGCACCTGAGCGGGTAGATACAAAAGTGTCAGTGGACGGGGGATGAGAAGGTGAGTAGCTGAATGGAAGGAGACAAGGATGATAGGGAGAGAGAGAGAGAAGGTACTGTATAAGGGGAAGAGAGATAATGCTTGGGGTTTCATTCTCTCAGGATTTGTCTTGGAAAGAACATATTACATCTCTTGTGAAATCTGCTTCCAAGAGATTAGGTGTGCTAAGCCGATTCCGTACTTTCTTTACCCCTGCACAGTTGTTGACCTTGTACACGGGTTTTATTCGCCCGTGTATGGAGTACAACTCTCATGTGTGGGGAGGCTCTCCACATGCAGCTCTTCTCAATAGGGTGGAGTCAAAGGCTTTTCGTCTCATTAACTCTCCTCCTCTTACTGATTCCCTTCAACCATTGTCTCTTCGCCGCGCTGTTGCATCTTTATCTCTCTTCTATCGCTACTTCAATGGTCACTGTTCCTCTGAACTGTCTGCTTGCATCCCTCCACCTCTACGACGGGCACGTAGTACCCGTCTAGCAATAAACTCTCATCCCTTTTCTGTCCAACTCTCTAATGCAAGAGTTAACCGTTACTCCCAGTCTTTTATTTATGCAACTGGTCAACTCTGGAACTGTCTTCCTATGTCTGTATTTCCTACTTCCTATGATCTCCAGTCTTTCAAACGCAGTGTGTCCAGGCATCTCGAATTGAACGGATCTTGAATTTGGCTCTCTTTTGTACTGTTTTTGTTTTTTCTTGGAAGGAACAGTATGCAGGCCCGTGGCCTTTGGTTCCTTCTTCCATGCAAAAAAAAAAAAAAAAAAAAAAAGAACGGCAGCAGACAGATAGGGAAAGGAGCAAAGATAACGTGGAAGAGAAAGGGAAGATTAAGAAGAGGTAAAAGAGAAGGTACAATACAGTATGTTAAGGGGGGACTGATAGTTGAGGAGAGAGAAAAAATATTGATGGGCGCTTGCTTACAATGGTGTGAGTGAGAGAGATAGGAAGAAGGTAAAAAAGA
>JAGKTI010002285.1:57932-69119 GCA_018397915.1 Birgus latro | reverse complement strand
TCTGTTCTGCAAAACTACGCCATCAGTCTCCCCAGATGCCTTAAGAAGATAATAAAGGTGAAGGGGAATGCCAGTAAATACTAAATTCAATGGTGAGTGTTAGTTTATTTGTTTCTCCTTGCTAACCACAAGAATGTTTTCTTTTTTTAAGATTGCGTCAACACTTTCCGCGCCTACTGTAGCTGAACAGGCATTCAGTGTAGAGGAGACAGGCCAATGGTGGAATTATGTCATTTTGTTTCTTTTATAAAGGCTCCAGCATGCTTGCATTCATCAGCCTTTGTCACCCAATGGTGGCACTCCATGCTGCTCAATCTCTGGCAGTCTCCCTATTCAGTCTCTCATCCCTGAGGCCACACTCTGAGACCTCGTCCCAGGTATTTTTTGGTCTTCCTCCCGCAACCCTACCCCCAGCACCCACACTTCTCACTTTCTGCACCCACTTGTCATCTCCCGTCCTCTCCATATGCCCAAACCATTTCAATCTACCCCTTCTCATCACAACACCACTACACTCCAGTCCCATCCTTCCTCTCAACTCTTCCTTACCTTGTAAAGCTAGCCCCCCCAGGCTTTGCATTCAAGGATGCACTGCATGTCCACCTAATCACTGTCGTTTCTGTACAGCTGAGTCTACGAATATCCTATTCTTTTACTGCCACGGTCTCACTACCATTCAGCATTACACTTCTAACACATGCCACATACAAAAATCCTTTGCATGGAGGGAGAGACCTCTCAATGTCAGGAGGGTTAATAGCTCCCTGAACTTCTTCCAACCACTCCTCACTCTAGCCACAGAGATATCTCCAGCCCTAGCTCTGTCACATAACATGTCTCCCAAGTAAAAAAAAAAAAAACACACTTCCATGCATTCAAGAGACCCACCAGCAAGATCAGTCCATTCACACCTGACAATCTCCACATGCTGTGCCCAAGACACCACACACATGAAATCAACATTATCTCGCAGTTTGCCTCTAGTACCACTAGATTTCTTAAGCATCCACTCATGACAAACACTGCACAAGATGGAATTATTATTTCCCACGCCCTTGTGGCAACCAATGCTTGGCCACTCTCCCTCTTCTTTGACAGTACCACCACCAACCCCAAACATCACCCCTTTTGTTTTTTCCGCATTTACTCTCAAGCCCTTGTGCCCCATACCACTTTTCTGCCTCCTAAATCATTCCTTTGCCTCCCTCTCTTTCTTTGCAATCAACACCAAGTCATAAGCATACAACATCTCCCACTGGAGTTTGTTTCTGAAGTCATGTGAGGGATCTCAAGCACCAGGATAAACAATAAGGGTTTCAACACTTAATGATGATGCTCACCAACATTCACAGAAAACTCCTCATTCAAATCTCCGTTCACTTTCACATGGGTGCGAGCACCCACAAACAATATCCATTACCACTCTGACCAGCCACTCCTCAAACCCAAGCTTTTTCATTGCCCATTTCACCACCTCCCCTGGAACTTTGTTAAAGGCCTCCTCCAAATCAACAAAAACAAAGTTCAGATCCCTTTTGTTTCCTATATATTTTTCATGAAGCCATTGAACAGTGACTATGGCATCAGTAATCCCTTTGCCAGACATAAACCCAGATTGCATTTCATCAGTATTCACTCTTTCTCTAATTATAGCTACTACAACTTTCTCCATTACCTTCATTATTTGGTCCAAAAGTTTTATGCCTCTATAATTTCCTCTTTCCAGGTCATAACTCTTCCACATGTACACATTTACTACAGTCACATTCTTCAGCCAGTCATCTGGGAAAACTTGCCCATTTATAATTGTATTTATCAGATCAGTAAATAATCCCACTCTTATATCTCGTGAGACCTTCAGTATTTGAGCAGTCAACCCAGACACACCTGCCACCTTTTCAAACTGCATCCTGCCTGTTTCCCTTCTCACAGTTGTAGCGTTAGTCATAGGTCATGGGTCAAACACTGGTTCCGCTGATTCCAACCCTTTGCTTTTCTAGTCAAACTCCCCATTCAACAAACAGTTATCATGCTCTCTCCGGGAGTCTTTAATATCCTCGTGTTCACCACTGCCTTTCCTTCATCATTCTTCACACACTGCTCATCAGTGATATCCTTCTTTTCCCTCTTCATCTGATTTACCATCTTAATTATCATACTCCTCCTTTCACTGCTATTTGGGTTATCCAGTAAAAGTCTCTGAGACTCAGAGTTTGCCCTGTATACCTCTTTTCTAGCCCTATGCTTGGTAGCCAAGTATTCCTCTTTGTTATCACCCTTTTTTCACTTATAGAAAAGCCTTCTTTTCTCCTTAATTGCAGCTGCTACACCCTCATCTCACCACCATGTTACCTTATGTCTTGGGGGGGCCATGTGTCCATCCACACACTGAGTCAGTAACTCTCGGGAGATTGTTCTTGAGTTGTTTACACTTTTGTCAACAGCTCCCAGTTCAGCCGCCACTCTGCTCATCTCGCTGTAGAAGGCATCCCTTATTGCTTGGTTTTTCAGCTTCGATATTTTCCTCCTAGATGTATAGGTCCTCTTCTTCACCACCCACTCCTTAAGGGCCACATCACATATCAGTAATTTGTGTTGCTGCACACACTCTTCACTCCCTATAACTTTAATATCCTTCATCCATTTCCTGTCAGCCATCCTGACCAGGAATAGTCTGTCTGGCTACAATTTCTTCCAGGCTTGTATGTAATCAACCTACTTTCTCTTTTCTGAAATGTGTGTTGTACACAATCCTGTTCATTGCCCCCTCAAACTCAAGGTTTGTTTCCCCTTCCACATTCCTCGTACCATATGCTCATCCCTCATGTACCTCTTCATATACTTGAGCTACTTCATCCACATGACCATTTAAGTCCCCTCCCAAAACTACAGTCTCATCATACCCCATACCACTTACTACACATATCAAGTCGTCCCAGAATCTATCTTTCTCTACATCATCCAAGCCAGTCTGTCTAGCATATGCCATTATATATGAAATCATGAGCCTACTGAACAAAATTTTCATTACTCTACTGTAATCCTTTGATTCACCTTCTTACATTCATGACATATTCCACCCATTTTTCCCTAACCAGCACACTACTCTGCCAAAATAGCTTATGCCTACAATCCCTCCCAGCAGTCACTGTGGCTGATCCTCCCCTGTACCTAACCTAAACACAACCAATATCCACCCACCTATTCATAGCATCAACCACTTCCCTTGCTTCCTGCTCTGACCTTCAAATTACCCACATTCCAAGATGCCACTCTGATCCCCTTGGGTGATATAGTTTCCTAAGGCTTGCACTTTTTCTCAATTTTTGTCATGTTGGTAAAATTAAGCAAAGGGGAGAGACCAACCACAGGCCCCACCCACCTGCACAGTCCCGAGTCCAGGCATGGGATGTGGGACCCATAGCCCACCATCCATGGCTGGTGACTGTGGCAGTGGCCTCGGGGCATCCTGTTAAGATAGCCACACCCTCCAAACACGCCTTGGCACTGTATCTGCTCCACCATTATGCACCCACTTATAGGGCAGACTCCAGGGTCACTACTCATGGGTTCGGGCCCCTCTCTGTTGGGCAGAAACGGCAACCTAGGAACCAAGATGCCACTCTGATCCCCTTGGGTGATTTAGTTTCGTAAGGCTTGCACTTTTTTCTCAGTTTTTGTCATGTTGGTAAAATTAAGCAACGGGGAGAGACCGACCACAGGCCCCACCCACCTGCACAGTCCCAAGTCCAGGCATGGGACATGGGATGCATAGCCCACCATCCATGGCTAGTGGCCTCGGGGCATCCTGTTAAGATAGCTACACCCTCCAAACACACCTTGGCACCGTATCTGCTCCACCATTATGCACCCACTGGTAAGGCAAACTCCAGGGTCACTACTCCTGGGTTCAGGCCCCTCTTTAATGGGCAGAAGTGGCAACATGGGAACCGCAGTGCCTCGTACCCTCTGGCACAGATCAAAGCCCCATCCCACCCTGGACCCAAAAACTACGCTGGCGGAGCCCGCATCACACCTCTTCTTAGGACTGCCACTAGGTAGCTGGGGCAAAGTTTTTTGGCCACATGCCCTTGCTGGCTTCAACCCCTGTGACATAGTGGGGTATATTGTGTGATACATAAAATGCATGTGGAGTAGCAGATAAAAGAAATGAATTTTCAGTCATTAAAAGCATGGTAACATAATATATGAGTGGTTGTGTAATTGTATAATGAACACAGTATATATGAGCAACCATAGGAAGATCAACATCAGCGGGTTTGCATATCGACATCCATGTTGACGTATGTCACTGTGTAGGACTTTCAAACACAGGTATACCCCAGTTTAATGATGCAAATGGTTAGATAAAAACCCATCGTTAGGTGGGTTATTATATATCGGGGTAGTGTTAACGTAAAATAATAGGATACATTTTTCGGCCTTGGATTTCCTCCCCAACCAAGTCCAAAACCCACCCACATGAGCCCCAAAACAAGTTTAAAGCCAGTCTAAATGGCCTAACAGCTGTAAAAGAAGTTAAGCCTAACACCTGTAAATAACTAATTAAAACCAGCAAATAAAATCTGAAAATCGTCAAATATAAGCCTTGAAAAAATTCAGACTTAGTAAACTGTACCCCAGAATTACAGTGTTCACCCCACCTATGGCTAAAACACATTAATCTAAATCTGAAAACTGTTTATAAATCAACCTAACCACAATTTTAGTCTAAATATATCATCAAAATCGGTAAAAAAAATCAAAACCCATCGTTAAACCGGGGTTTGGCCTTCGTTAGGCAGGGTATGGTGATATTTCTACCCCCATCGTTAAGCCAGGGTATCGTATGTCAGTGTATTGCTGTACTGGCCTCCAGCAGCCAGTGGTGTGAGGGTGCAAAAGTGAACATATGTGGATTAACTGAGACTGAATGGAGGGGCAAGAGTGTGAGTGAGGGGAGCATGGATGGGGTATATGCTCGCGAGTAGGCGAGAATGAGAGGGCAAAAGAGGGTGTATGTATTGTTGTGTGCAAGAGATGGAAGGAGAATATAAGAGAATATGGATCAGTTGGTTCAAGGATTGTGTGGGTAAGATTGAAAATAGGATTACAAATGTGGGCAATTGTGTGTGTGTATATGCACCAATGCAAGATCTTGCAAGCAGAGTGAAAGAAGGGTTCTGGGCAAATGTAGAAGCATGCTTGGAATAGTTTGAGGGGAGTGAGAGTGTTTTTGATTGGAGATATGAATGGAAAAGTAGGGAATGTGAAGGTGGATTGAGTAGCTGGCGAGTGGGGTGTGCCTGCAGAGTTGTGCAGGGAGGGGGTTGGTGATAGCCAGTACCTCATTAGGCACAAAGTGGTCCACAGGTATACATGGTGAGTGATGAGAAAGGTGGGTGGTGAATTGAATGAACATAAAGCAGTGTCTGATAAAACAATGATTATTATGAGTGTGTGGATGAGACAGTGAGATGGCATGTGATGGATGCAAGAGCATACTTCTAGAAGTTGGGGGAGGACTTTCAGAGCACCACTTTGTGGTGGTGAAAGTCAAGGTTCAAGGTGCGATGGAGGAGTAGAAGGAGGGAAGGACAGGAGGAAGTAGTACATACAATGAGGATAGAAAGATTGCAAGAGGATGAAAAAAAAAAAAGGCAGGATATAAGAGAGAAGTGGAGGAGCGATTAGTTAAATATGATTTGGAGTAGATGGAAGAGGTGGAAGCTGTGTACAAGATATTCGCAGAAAAAAATTTGTGCAGCATGTTAGATGGGTAGGGTGAAGAGAAGACATAAGGGTGTGCAAGGAGCAGGATTGTGGAATGAAGGGATGAGACAAGCTGTGGCACAAAAAGCATATAGTGAGTGGATGGGAAGCAGAGGCATGGAGGTAGTTGATAGATGGAAGAGAAAATTATATGAAAAGAGGAAGAGGGAGGTGAAAAGTTTAGTAAGAGAGTAAAAAAAGAGTGGATGAGGAATTTGGAAGGAATTTGAATGTAAAGTGGAGGGATATGTAAGGAAATGTTCTGGAAGAAGGTAAAGAGAGTTAGACAGAGTGATAATGAAATTAGTAGGAGAGTGACAGATAAAAATGATATATTGCAAATGGAGCAGGGAGACAAAGTGAGCCGATGGAGAGAACACTTTAAGGAATTGTTAAACATAGAGAATGAAAGTGCAAGTATAAGTGGCTCAGGAATGGCTGGGAGAAGGAGGGAGGTGTGAAGGGAGGGAGAAATCAGTAGGGTGGAAATACTAGAAGCAGTGAAGAAAGTCAAAGTGGGGAGAGCTCCAGGAATTGATGGAGCGTGTGGTGAAATGCTGAAACTTAAGGGAGAGAGAGTAGAATGGATATATAAGATTTACAGATTGGCCTGGGAGAAAGGTAGAGGCGCAGAGGATTGGAAGTCTGGTATAATCATTCCCCAGTACAAAGGGAAAGGGGAAAAAGAAGTGTGTGGTAATCAGAAGGGCATTTGTCTTCTTAGTGTACTGTAATAGTAAAAGTATATGGTAGGATATTGACCGAGTTAGGGAAATAACAGAGGAATTAGTTGGAGAAGAACGGGGAGGTTTTAGGATGGGAATAATTTGTGTAGATTAGATATTCATTCTTAGGTTTTAAGTGGAAAAGTTTCAAGAGAAGGGAAAGAAGTTGTATGCAGCCTTCATGGATTTGGAGAAAGCATATGACAGAGTGGATAAACAAGGAATGTGGAAAATACTAAGAATACAGTGAAGTTGCCTACTCCCAGGCAATTAGAGACTGGTATCTACCCATTGTTTATGAAATCCATGGTTTAAAAAGTTAATAACCAATGGGAAAAAAGGATATAGTCTGGACCCTCGTGGATATAGAAGATGTGCAGATTGGCCTGGGAGAAAGGTAGAGTCGCAGAGGATTGGAAGTCTGGTATAGTCATTCCCTAATATAAAGGAAAAGGGGAAAAAGAAGTGTGTGGTAATCAGAAGGGCATTTGTCTTCTTAGTGTACTGTAATAGGAAAAGTATATGGTAGGATACTTATTGTCCAAGTTAGGGAAATAACAGAGGAATTAGTTGGAGAAGAACGGAGAGGTTTTAGGATGGGAATAATTTGTGTGGTTTTAAGTGGAAAAGTTTCTAGAGAAGGGAAAGAAGTTGTATGCAGCCTTCATGGATTTGGAGAAAGCATATGCCAGAGTGGATTAACAAGGAATGTGGAAAATATTAAGAATACAGTGGAGTTGCCTACTCTATGGCAATTAGAGACTGGTACCTACCCGTGGTTTACGAAATCTGCGGTTTAAAAAGTTAAAAACCAATGGGAAAAAAGGATATACTCTGGACCCCCGTGGAACCCCCCTACTGCACTCTACCTACACCTAACTAGCCGACAGCAAACACAAACAGACAATCTTAGAAATATTCAGTGCATGTATTTAATGAAAATAAACAGTAAGTGCAGAGAAACTGCAATTAAGGGGCCTCACCTACTCTGACAAACAAAAATGCTTAAGTGGATGGGGTGGGTAGGGGCTGGGGATAACTTTGCACCTTTCAGCATGAGGCAGGGGTGGTGTAGCCTCATGCTGTTGTTGCCTCTCCCCTGCTTCCCCCTCTGGGGGTAGGGGCCGTCCATAACAGAGGACAGGGAGAGGTAACCTTGACAAAAAAAAGGCCAGGTAGCGCTTAGAGTTCACGGGGGAACACACGTAGTTTGCAGTTGGCGGGACAGAAGGTAAACAAAACATGGTAGCTGTAGTGTGCACACTTGCCACCAGGGCCAGGCTGTGATTGGCTGCTGGGTCTAGGTTGTCTGTGATTGGCTGGCAGGCCACAGAATACATCATGGGTGCCCAGGCATTATAAATCTCCTTGGAAATGAGCCACTTTGGAACCTAGGACCCGCATTTTTCTAGTTTTTTCCAAGGAGGAAAAAAAAAACATATGGACTGATTGGGCAAAGTACCATGAATTACAAATCCATGGCATACAGATACGTGATTAGGCAACTCCACTGTATATGGAGTAAATGGGAAGTTTTTGAATGCACTGTAGAGTATGTATGAGGGTGCTATGGCTTCAGTGTGTGTGGATAGTGAACTGAGTGAATTTTTCTATCTGAATGTTATTTTGAAACAGGGATGTGTCATGTCTCCATGGTTGTGCAATATGTATATGGATGGGGTTATAAAGGGGGTATGAGGTAGGGCAGTTGGTGTTTGAGCTGCCCTAATGAGAAAGGGCAGCATTTGGAAACTTCCTGTATTGTTGTTTGCAGATGATAATGTATTGTTAATGTATTGTTAAGTGAAGACAAAGGGGAACTGCAAGGCTTAGTGATTAAGTTTGAGAAAGTGTGTAAGAAACAGAATCTAAAGGTGAATATAGGGAAGAGTAAAGTTATGGTCATCAAGAGAAATGAAGTCACTGAATGTACAGTGAGGTTGGATGATGAAGAAATGGAAAATGTGAGTGCATTTAAGTACTTGGGTAGTGTGATGAATAAGGATGGAAATTTGAAGGGTGCCACGAGGAAGAAAGGTTGCTGGTTCTTTGAAAGCAGTGATAAGAAATAGGGAAGTGAGCACGGAAGTAAAAGTCGCTGCATGATACCAACTCTGACGTTTGGAAGTGATGCTTGGACCATGTTGGAAGGACACAAGTCAGTGAGAGCAGTGGAAATGAGTTACTTGAGAGGAGCATGTGGAGTTCCATAGAGAGACAGACTGACAAATGAGGAAGTGAAGGAGCATTGCTGTGTGGATGTGGATGTGATAGAAAGCATTAGGAGAAATACAGTGTGGTGGTTTGGCCATGTGGAGAGGATGGAGAATGAGAGACTAACAAGAAGAGTGTTTGTGAGTGTGGTGGAGGGGAGGGAGAGAGGGAGAGGCTGAGGATGAGATGGAAGGATGGAGTGGAGAGGTATATGAGAGAGGGGGTGTGAGCTGGTGGGAAGGGCAGTGAAATGGCGGGGAACAGAGCAACATGGAGGCGATTTGTTTGTGGCCATCCCTTACGGGACTGAGGTATCTGGCAATAGATAGGATAGACTTATCATTTATAGGAAGGTTTTATCTATCTGCTCCAGTGGTGTTTAGCACAGGTGGAACCCACCCAGTGGCATGGTTACTGTAATGACAGGGGTGTTGTGTGTTGGCACAAGCTGCCAGATTGAATTGTGTTCCTCTCATATCGAGATAAGTCCTACCCATGAGAACTTTAGCTTCAGAATTTAAATGACTGCAGGAAGTGCTGCCAGTGGTGATACATATGGTGCTGTTCTGCATGGTCTGGAAGGCTTTGTAATAAGTTTTAGATAGGATGGGAGCCCTTGCTGGGAAGCATTGGACATCACTGATTTGATTTATTGTTTTTAAAGTAAGGAGAGTGTGTGTTTCATTTTGTTGCCCAAAGTTTTCCCTGTAAGAGCTGTAAGTGCTTTTAGTCTTGGGGTGCATCTCCTCTTTATGACTTGTCTGTGGGCCTTGCAGGTGTGTCTAGTGTCATATGCTACTCCAAGGGTCTTGGTGGAAGGGGTATGTGGCACAGGTACATCATTAAGTGTGTTATTAGGGGTGTATTTGTGTTCATGATTGTCACTGGTGGTAAGTGTGGTGGCAGACTTGACTGAAGCAGTCATCAGTCTCTTGTTTGTGACCCATTCCTAAACTTTGTTAAGATAGTCTTGTTACAATGTGCATGAATGTGGTATGTAGTTGTTTTTGTAATATCATCTGCTTATGAAGCAGTGTTTGTGGGTGGTTGTGGTGTGGGAATGTCTTACATGTATAGGTTAAAGAGTGTGGGTAAAGAACAGAACCTGAAGGAACCTGTTAGGGAAGTTTCATGCTCATGATAAGGTGCTCTGGAATGTCACATGTACTCATTTGCCCGATAGAGAGTTGTCAAGCCAGCATTTTGTGTTGTTTTCCATTTTTATGTTGTAGAGTATGGAGGTAAGTTTGTATCATGGGATGACATCAAAGCCTTAATAATGTCTATTGTTGTTAGTAGAGTATTGTAGGATGTGTAGGTCTCACACAGTTGATGCTGTTGGATGCATGTTGTGTGAGGTTGGTTAGTAAGGTGTTGGTATGGAGTATAGTTTTCCAAAACCATGTTGTGAGGGAACAGGGGATTGTGAGGTGTGACTTTGTTAAGAATCAGGCATTTGGTTATTGTGGATTGTGTACTAAGTAACGTTTTGAGTCTATGTGAAGAAGAGTGTACTGGGTTTTTGTTTGGTTTGAGTGTTTGGTTGGGTGTTTCCAAATGTTAAGATTGCTACAGTATGTATATGAGAAGTTATTAATATTTGTGAGGGCCTGGATGTCATGTGGTTCTTAATGTTTCAGGTGCTGATTGCTGAGTTATCTGGCCCTGTGCTTGTAGAATTATTTTCTTTTTAGTGTTATGTATTTGTTATAAAGTAAAAGGATTAATGTTGTGATTGAGTGGAAAGGACTATCTGTGCAAAGATTGTTTTTTAGTCTCCATGCATGTTGAAGCAAGGTGACTTACACTGCCATTTTTGTTCAGTAGTATGTTTGCTTGTTCTTTGTATGAGGGGGTGTACTGAGTATTTGATGTGATGGCAGCATGGGTCTTGGAGGTACATGATTGTGATTTGATGATAATGTTAAGTGTTTCATAAAGTCAAAAGGCCTTCCAGTTTTCTGTTTTCATTGTTCTGTTGTAGTTGTCAGTTTTGTTGTTTGTTGGAGTCTTGTAATGGTGTCATCTTTTTGGGAGAGGGGAATTATGCAAGAGTAAGTTGTGTTGTTTTATGAGGTGAGCAGTCTGTGATGTAAAATTTAGAATAGTGCCTTCTGTTACCTTATGGAATGTGTTGTTTGTCTTCATTATTGTATGCATGATAGTGTTTAAAAAAAAAATGCTGTTTTCAGAGTGAGGGTACCAAAGCAAAGAATCAAGAGGCTGAGGAGAGTGGAGAAGAGGAAGAGGAGGAGGAGGAAGAGGAAGTGCCAGCAAAGAAACCTCAGACTTCTGCTAGTAAAGCCCCACAGAAGCCCTCAGAAGAAGTGAGTAAGGCAGTAAAATTGAGCCCAAGCGGAAAGTGATACCATGGCTTGATGTGTGAAGGCTAGTGCAAGAAGAACACTGATTATTATATACATATACTAAAAAAAAAAAAAAAAAAAAAAAGAAGAAGAAGAAAAAAAGATATACA
>JAGKTI010002285.1:30905-57832 GCA_018397915.1 Birgus latro | reverse complement strand
ACAGTATATATAGTATGTCGAATGTAAAGAAAGATTACACGCTAACAGATATGTGTATGGATATTGCTTGGTATGGATGCCCATGAATTTATCTTTACCACAGCCCTCGAAAGATTGAGAGACTTCCTGAATTGACTGGTATGCACGTCAGCTATACTGTCCATGCCAGGATGAAAGATGCATATAGCTCTCTCGCTTGAAAATCTTGCCTATATGCTTCATAGACCCTATGCTCCAGTTAACTTTCAGTGCAGAGTTTGTTGAGTGTGAAAACCTCCAATATTCCTTCATATACAAGAAAGAATACAGCATGCATAAATCTTAATTATTAAGATTTAAAATTCATTCAACGGGGACTATAAGTGCTTGAAATCTATTGTATCATATTTTCACAAGTTCTGTATTAATTTGCACTTGTCACACTTTTCTAGCTCATGGTATGCAGGCACTATCCATTTATGTAGTGTATCTTAGCCTTATTAAGTAGAGGAAAGTTTCTGAGTCACACCATATAGTTGTGGTAATTAAACCTTCCTGTCTCAGTAGCCCCCTGTGATAATATCCACACTCAGCCACCATCTCATGAGAGTCAAAGAACTTGAATTCTCTTCATTTTAGTAGGCACTGTAGCACCTCTTCCTTACCAGTTCTCTCTGCACTTAAAATGCAAACATTCAATCGTGTTATATACACAGTTTGTATCTCCTGTGCATTAAAAAGATAATTAAACTGGGATGGAATATAAATTATCAGGCTCCAGTGACTGACTCAGTGATATCATTTTACATTAGGTGGAATAGAGTGCTTGTACTCTTCCAACCATGAGAAGGTTAATGGTGATAGTATTACCACACTCTTTCTCCTATGTGCCTTCTCAGCTGAATAAAAATGTCATTCATTAGCTGGAATGAGACACCAGGATTGTTCCTGCAGTGAATATTAATAACAAATTGCTTAAATACATATGGGAAAATATTAATGTATATACTGAAGTAAACTTTTAAGAAAGAAGTGCTGTAAGGCCTCCTAACATGACAAGAATATGGACCTAATCAGCAAGTCATTCTGCAGTTTCCCTCCCTAAGAAGACCTCTAGTAAGTTTCCCCTCTGTCTCCATTCCTTTGATAAAAAAAAGTACTTGTATAGTTTTTTCACATTATGCAGCTGCTTGAATTATATACTAACAAGAAATTATTTACAGTTTTGATCAGTGATAATTTCTCTCAAGAATACATTGTATTATGAGAGAATATATGCTTAAACCTTGGAACAAATGCCTGAGGCAGAGATATTTTGCTATAATGGTGAGTTTTTGTTACCTCAGTGTTTATAAGTAACCAGTAGCCCACATAGTTTCAGCATGAGAATGCTGAGTCAATGTTACTCAAGTGTTGAGGAGATCATGCCAGTCTGCCATTGTTCAGGGTAGGGAATAACTTGTGATAAGCTAGTACTTCATATATAACACTTGTGGAACTTAGTTTATGTACAATATAAATCTTAAGTTTGTAGAGTGAAAAATCCATGTGACAACTGCAGTAATACAGGTGTCTTAATTTAGTATACTGTTGATGGTTGTGTAGATATGAAATAATTCCAGCCATTGTCACTTTTCTGCAGTTGATGAATTTTGTATCCATCTCAGAATACAGTGTCTGTATTCAGTGAGCAGGTTCAGAAAAGAGTCTACAAATACTTGAGGATCTTGCATTTAATTGTGTCATCTTTTTTTTTTTTTTTTACACTACTACATGTCCAAGAAGAAATGATGTCTTATTTGTTTTTTCTCACTAATGACTAAAAATTAATATGAAAAGTATAGAAATGTGTGGACTGAGTACACTGTATGTTCCATGTACACTTCCCATTCACAGTGATAACCCCGAGCATGATGACATATTTATTATTAATTCTTGCTACCTCCAGGTGATTTTATTCAACATAGGGAAGATTTGTTGTAATGTAAGGATATAATGTCTGTCTACTTGCAATTTCAAAGTCTTCCCCAACCTGAATTAAACAGTCTAGAGGCAGCAGGAATACAGAAAGTCTGTTATGTCACTTGTGTGGGTTTTATTTTTTTTCTTCCATAAAGCCCACTGTGAATTACAGCATGAGTGCTTATTAAATTTCCATTGCTACCTATAAAACAGATTTGCCAGTATTTCCCAAATTATAGTACCAGTTGTATGGAAGAAGCTGTAATATTTTAGAACCTAACTTTGACATGTAACGAGGAATTAGTCTACTGTAAAATAATGTGTCACCAGATGCAAAGGGTTAAGTTTAGCCAGTTAGCTGCGTGTGGAAGACCGTAGAAGCAGCCTACAACACTTGGGCTTGTATTCTCATCACCTTGAGAGGCTTAATAGCACTTTTTCCTTTCCAGTTTGTTGGTGCATATGACAATTTAATATTCCTTCACATGTTACCAATGCCTGGTGTTCTTGTGGATTAAAGTCCTCCAACTGGATGTGACCTATAATGGTTTAAGTCCAAGGGACTGGATAGGGTTGGTTGCTTATATACTGTAATTCCACTCAGGGGCAAATGACAGTAGTGTACACCACGTCCCTGTGCTACTGATGTGCAATAAAGTATTCAGTGATGGATGACTACAACATAAAAGAGAATTATAAGGTAATAAGGTGTAATATGCAGAATAAGCCACAAAGGAAGAGGTGTAAGAAAGCCTCCTAAGCTAATGATAATAATGGCCCTTAATGTTTCATATGGTTTAACATTGTTACTGGAGTGTTCTGGGTTTTTGTTCAGTGAGGTTTCAAATGCACGCCACTCTTTTAGAGGAACTGAGAACCTCCCTGTAGCCATTGAAGTTTTTGAAGTAATTTAGCACTCCTTTATGCTGTACTCCTTTCAGTTTCTTACTTATAAGACCACTGTTTCAGTGGTTCCTAACCTTTGATCCTTTTCAATATGGTCATGTCCATGTACAGTGTATTCTTGTCATTTCCAAGCAATTTTAATAAGCTTCTGAAAGATCTTTCTGAATGGGCTAATGAAGAATGTATCTAACCCCTCTAGTTCAAGAAGTCTTTCCCAAGCTGAATAAAATTGTATGAAGACAACAAGAAAGAAGAAGAGTACATTATCAGAATGAAGTGGTTATTGTTTTTAGTTTAAATATCCTTAATTCTTTGTCAGTTCCAGTTCCACCTGTGATCTAGTGCACTCTTAACCTTAATCCATTGTAAAAAAACAGGCAGTCCCCATTTAAAATCTTTTCATATAAAGTTATTTTATTATTGCATTATTGTGAATTAACAGATTTTTCTTCTAATAAAGCAGCTTGTGATTCCTTGTAACTTTGTATTGAAATCATTTATATATACTTTTTCCACAGTCATTACCCAGAAGCATATTTGCCATGTTTCAGATAAGCTAGGTTTTTGCTTGCACACATTCTAGATTTCAAGTGTGGACTGGCTGTAGCACCATTAATCACTAGTATGTTCACTTTTAGCATGATTATGCATTACCCTCTTTTTAATTCACTTGGGCTGGCTTATTTACATGTACGCTTTCATTTGATTCCTATCCTCCCATCTTTTGGCCTTTCAACCCAAGAACATCAATTTCGATTTTGTTCTTACCACCACCAGATGATTTTATTCATTGACAGTATTAAAGTCCAGCACTAAGGAAACTAATTAAGGCTGTAATTAACTCCTCCAGCTTAGAAAGCCTGAAACTGAATAAAATTATTTGCTGGTACCAAAAGTAAAATGATACACACATAGGGATGGGGTCAGGTTTTCTTAATCCTTGACCTACTCCATTTGTTGCATCCATTGATATTCCCTTTAATTGCTTTGGCTCATTTCACTTCATTTCTTTTCATGTAATTTTGGCCCCATTTTGTGCTTCCTGTTTAAAATCATCACATTTTTCTCCTCTCTGTGCCTGTTGCATCTTTTCCCATCTTCCTTTACCTTTCTGCATACTGTAGTTTACATACATTTTCCTTAACCTTTTTTCTCACTGTAATTTACTTTCATCCTTTCATATGTGCCTCTTTCTTACTTTTTCTCTCTCCCCAACTTTCTTTTTCTTACCTTGTATCATACTAATCTTTCCTTTTGCCATTTACACTAATCTTTTCCTTATATGTCCCCTGCTTCCTGTTTTCCATCTTCACCCTTCTTCCAGAATACACCTTTTTTTCCCTCCTCACATTCCCTTATCCTCTTTCCACCTCACTTTTTCCCATTCTCATTGATCTCTTGATCCCTCTCTTTTCCATTCTTCTCAGCCTTACTTTTGCAACTTATCCCTCAGTGTTTTCTTACTCCAGTCCTTGTGTTGCATCAGATCTTATTTCCATCCTTTGCCCTTTCCCTGCCTATACAAGTATTCCTTTTTTACCCAGACTGCTCCTGGGTACCCTCATACCTTGCCCTCTACACCCAATTTCTCAGCTTTAATCCCTTTTCGATGTGGTGTTCTTGTTTTCTAGCACTTCCTGTCTTTGTGATTTTCACTGTTCCCCAACCTTCTGCCTTTCTCCATCTCATATTCCTACTACCCAAGCTGCTTCTTTGTATCCGCAAACTTGCACACTGTACACAATTTTCCAGCTCTAATTTTATTCTTGTTTTGTGTTCCTACATCCCACCCTGCTTCTTGGGGCCATATTCTCATCTGTTTAGGATGCTTTGCAGCACCTCTTCCTTACCACATTGTCTCCACATTTGGCATGTTAATATTATCTTGTAGGTTATTTATGTACAGTATACTGTGTCAGAATTAACCCTTAGATAGTGATATGGTTTCAAGAGTGTTGGGTGATTGCTACACACTTGTCAGAAAGGGACACTAATTTTAAATGTCCTGTGGATAAATTTTGGATGAGATGTTGGCAGCTTATTGTTAGTATAACATTAGTGATATACATGATATAGGGTTTTTATGTTTGACCCAAAGGAAATTGAAGGATTTTATATTTATAATTCACTGAACCTCAAAACACAAATCCTCTGTCATTCACATTAGCATTTCTGTGACAGATATTGATGTTGAAATTGGCAGAGCTGTATTTGAAAACACAGTCTTTTACTAAAACTGTCTGCCATGAAAGTATTTTATATTTTTTTTTAGCTCACATTATAAATGCTAAAATATAATTAATTTGCAGCTAAACTGTGAAAGATATTGACCTGATATTAGGCATACTATGTTTACTTCAACATGTTGCCTTTCACATCAAAAGGGTAAAACAGGCCGTTGATAACCAGTGTTTTTGTGTACCACAGAAAGGGATTTCCCATTGCTGTAGTTTACTGATAAATGGAGCATTGAAGAGAAGCCTACATATGGCAGCGCTGTGACCCTTGGTGGAGCAGCTGCGGTGTCCACCCAGGAGCAAATCTTATGTTTCCCTGCACCTTGTCCTGGGAAGGACCCTAGTCCAACCCAAGTGAAGTGCAGTCTGCCACAGAGGGTGCCGGTTTCAAGCCCAGAGCATGCGCTGTATTACATTTGCAGAATACTTCCATAGAAGCAGTTAGCTATCTTTGTTGGTTGAGTCTGGTTGGACAGACTTGGGTTATGCAACAACAGCTGATAAAAGGTATTAATAAGATTGTAGGGATTAATAAAGTGTAGCATGCAGAATAAACTACTAAGGAGGAGGTGCTTGAAAATCTCGTTCATACACCAGCTAGAATATGGCCCCTGGTACCGTCAGATCCTCCCCACAGCATTTTCTGTTGCTTTCCTTTGGCAGCTCCCCTCCTAAGTCAATGCAGCATCAGGGCCTGTATTCTCACTGGTTAGGAAGCCTCCCTAGCACTGTTTCCTTACTGGTTGGTATCTGCATATGGTATGTTACTATTGTTGTTCATGATATTTATGCAGACTGTGGCATTTAGTTGATATAAAGAACCTACAAGTGAAAATTTTTGTGGCATGAAAAATTAACTATAAGGAAAAGGTGCAAGACAGCCTTCTAACCCATGAAAATATGAGCCCAACAGTCCATCCCTGGGCTGCTTGCTCATTCCCAAGAATTGCAGTGACGACAGCCGCCCTGGGAGAAATATATACGAGTGTGAGGCACAATGATGAAGTTTGACTTAAGTTTGTTGTAGCAGAAACAAAAAATAAGCAATACTGAGTATTCATGATCTAGTCGAGAGGTTATCTAGTCCGTAAAGAATCATTGTGTTTATGCGGAGAGATTTGTGGATCTTTTCGCATTCAGTAAATAAAGTATATTACCAAGGTACAGTTTTTGTGTATCGGGGTGTAATATAAATAATAAACTTTAATACCATATTTTTTATTTTCAGAGTAAGATGATGGTACTTCAAATACACAGTACAATGTCAAATATATTGTACTGAATACATTATAAACATTTCAGTTCTGCAGTAACAAAAGAAATGATGCTCTAGGTACAGTACAGTATATAAATTAGCCAAAATAAAAAGATGGCCACCACATTTACCATTTGTGTAAGTGGTTTATTAACTTGTTAGAGAACCAGTGTTTATCGTCATCATCATAATTATCATCATCATCATTATTGACCAATTTCTCCCACTTAACCCCTTCATCTTGATGGCATATTACTGTGGTGTATTCTTGTTAGCTCCAGATGATTTTATTCAACTTCCCAATGATGATGGCTAGCACTAAAGGGGTCGGTGAAGACTTAGTGTGAGTCTTCTAGTTTGAACGGTCATTCCTAAGCTGAATAAACCTGTCTGGCAGCAAGAGTAAAATACAAATCTTGTGCTGTATGTCAGTTGGTTGAGGGGGTTAAGGACAAATGGATATATCCAATCTTGGTTTGTGATGATTATTTTCTCTCTCTCCACTCTCATCTTAAATAATTCTCATCTTAACTGTCAGGACCAACTTACCTAGCCCCAGGCACCTACGCTTCTCATTGCGCAACGTAGGATAGGATGATGGATAGATGGATGAACTTTTTTTTTTTTTAAAGCTAATCCTACCTTTCTGCCATTTTTTTTTTTTAATACACAGTACAGTATTATAATTTAACAAGCCTCTTTCTTTCAGCTCTGTTATAGCTTCTTAATGAATTCTCTGACCAACCTGAGGCTCCATTTAGAGGATTCTTAGCACTGTTATCAAGAGTTAGTCTTTGCAAAACATTACCATTAGCCAAGAACTATCAGAACAGGGAAAACAGAATAGATAATACTATATTTACATCCTAATCCATCATTAATGGTATAAAGATAAGACTCAATCACTCGATATAGTGCTGCTTTCAGGTGTCTGCCTTTTCCTCTCCTCCATCCTTCTTTCCTTCCATCATCCTCTGTATTTCTTTCCTTCTTTCTTTTCTCATCTTTCTGCCTACGGGTGACTTTACACTCCCTCTTCTCTCTTTCTTTCCTTCATTCTTTCGTCTTTCTTCTGCCTCTGGGTGACTCCACAATAAGTGACAAGCCAAATGGTTTCCTGTACACCAGGAAACAATTTACTATGCTGGGTGGTAACCATATAACTAAATTTTGGCGCCTGGTGGTTTAATGGGTAATTACGGCATTCCAGTCGGATTGAGCCGGTGAAGGTTTATATCCAAAGGGTGGTTGAGGTTTACTGCTCACATAATGCCACTCAGGGATGAGTAAAGCTGGTCACTCTCATCTTAAATGCCAAGACCAACTTGCCTAGCCCTGGGCTCCTACACTCCTCATGGGGCAACGTAGGATTGGATGACGAAGACTGGTAGACCAGATTTGTGTAAATCTCCACCAAGTATGCACACTTCAGTTGTTGAAAGGAGATACAGGTATTAGCTCACAATGTAGATTGATACTGTAGTAAATAATGAGCAGTTCTTGTTCTATATCAAGGATGTTTCCCAAATTATAACTATTTTTTTGCATAGATTTGGTGCTGTAAATTTTGGGACTTGGTAGATCATCTTTAAAAGTATCGATGGATCTTTAAGCTGCAGTATACAGTATCTGTAAAATACTGAGGAATAAACGTAAAAAAAGGTAACACATAACAAGGGCTTACTGTAACCAGTGTTCATGTAGGAAGAATGATTTATCCATCCATCCATCCAACGTCCAATCCTACGTTGCCCCATGAGAAGCGTAGAAGCCCGGGGCTAGGCAAGTTGGTCCTGACATTTAAGATGAGAGTGACCAGCCTCACTGATCCCTGAGTGGCATTACGTGAGCAATACACTCCAACCATCCCTTGGATATAAACCTTCACCGGCTCAATCCGTTTGGAGTGCCGTAATTACCCATTAAACCACCAGGCACCATAATTTGGTTATATGGTTACCACCCAGCATAGTAAATGGTTTCCTGGTGTACAGGAAACCATTTGGCTTGTCACTCAGTGTACAGTCACCCACAGGCAGAAGGAAGAGGAAAGAATGAAGGAAAGACAAAAGAGGGAGTGTAATGTCACCCGTAGGCAGAAGGACGAGGAAAGAATGAAGTAAAGAAAGACAGAAGAGGAACGGAGGGAGGAGAGGAAAGGGCAGACACCCGAGAGCAGCACTACATCGAGTAAGTGGATGGTGAGCGCCCCCACCTATGAATGATTTATATGCAGGTAAAGAATGCCCAAGTATTGAACTTACACTTTTGATAATTACATGACGCAGTATAAAAATACATAATGACTGCCAGTTTTTTACTTGTATGAGTGAGCTGTTTTAAACCTGATATACTGGATTCCTAGTTACTCTAGAATTAAACAATACTATATTACCCCTGTCTCAGTTAAGTACTGTTATATAATCACTGCCTTTTGTCTAAAGTGAAAACATTGATCCACAGGTATACATGGAGAGTCATGAGGAGGATGGACAAACTTGTTGAATGAAAGGCAGTGACAGGTTGTGTGTGTGTTGATAAGCGAATGAGAAGACAAGTGTTGGATGCAAGAGTGTGGAGAGGGTGGGGGAATGGAATCTCAGACAAGCACTTAGTGATGGCCAAGGTAAGGCTGCTAAGAAAGTGGGTGAAGAGACGAAGGGGAAGACAGGAGGAAACAGCTCCTGTGAGAAGAGTGGAGAAGTTGCAAGACAGTGAGAAAATGGAAGAGTATAAGAGCATAGTGGAAGAAAGATTGGGAAGGTATGAGTTAGAGCAGATGGAAGGGGTGAAAGATGTATGTAAGATTTTCACGGAAGAGATAGGTGCAGCATGTGAAGTGGTTTGTGGAATGAGGAGATGCAGGGGTGTGCAAGGGACAGCATGGTGGAATGATGAGGTGAAACGAGCAGTGGAACAAAACAAGAAGGCATATAATGAATGGCTAGCAAGCAGCAGTAGGGGAGAAGAGGTGAGACAGAAGAGAGAGGTATATGTGAGCTGGAGAAGGGAGGTGAAGAGATTGGTGAAGGAGAGTAGGAAGAACATGGATGAAGAGTTTGGGAGGAATCTGAGTGTAAAATGGAGGGCGAGTAAGAAACTGTTTTGGAAAGAGGTAAAGAAAGTAAGACAGTGTGAAAGGGGATAGAGAAGGGGAGTGAAAGATGGGAATAATAGATTGCTGGTGGAGAAGAGAGAGAAATGGAGGAGATGGGAGTATTTTGAGGATTTGTCGAATGTAGAGATCGAGAACAATGCGAGTATAAGTGGTTGGGGAATGGCTGGGAGAAGAAGAGGTGAGATGAGGGAGGAAGAGATCAGCAGGGCAGAAGTAGTGGAAGCAATGAAGAAGATCAAGATGGGAAAGGTCCCAGGGATTGATGAAGTGTGTGGTGAAATGCTGAAGTATGGGGGTGAGATTGTTGTGGAGTGGATATGGAAGTTGTGTGCCTGGGAAGAGGGAAGAGTTCCTGAAGACTGAAAATCAGGTATAATTGTTCCTTTATACAAAGGAAAAGGAGAATGAGCAATATGTGGTAACAATAGGGGTATTTGCCTTCTTAGTGTGACTGGAAAAATATATGGTAGAATACTTATTGATAGGGTTAGGCATACAACAGAGAAGCTAGTTGGAGAAGAACAAGGGGGATTTAGGAAGGGAAAAGGGTGTGTAGATCAGATATTTGTTCTAAGATGTTTAGTGGAGAAGTATGTAGAGAAGGGAAAGAAAGTGTATGCTGCCTTCATGGACTTGAAGAAAGCTTATGACAGAATAGATAGGCAAGGTATGTGGAAGGTATTAAGAATATATGGAGTGGAGGGGAAGTGTCGAGTGCTGTGAAGAGTATGTACGAAGGAGCTAGGGCTACTGTGCGAGTGGATGGTCTGCTGAGTGAGTTCTTTTATCTGAAAGTGGGATTGAAACAGGGTTGTGTGATGTCTCCATGGCTGTTTAATGTATACATGGATGGGGTTGTAAAGGAGGTGCAAGGTAGGGCAGTGGATGTGGGGATGACTTTAATGAATGAGGGTGAGATGTGGAAGATTCTGGTGGTGGTGTTTGCTGATGATACAGAATTGTTCAGTAAAGATGAATGGGAGTTGCAAGGTTTGGTGAATGAATTTTGGACAGTGTGTAAGAAGAGGAATCTGAAAGTCAATGTAAACAAGAGTAAAGTTATGGTGTTTGAGAGGAATGAAGTCACAGAATGCACAGTGAGGTTGGATTGTGAGGATATGGAGAACGTGAGTGCATTCAAGTACCTGGGTAGTGTGATGAGTAAAGGTGAAAGTTTGGGGATGAAATATTTGAAAGGGTACAGCAGGGAAGGAAGGCTGTTGGTTCACTGAAAGCAGTGATGAGAAATAGGGAGGTGAGTATGGAAGTCAAGAAGTCACTGCACGATACCCTGATGTATGGAAGCGAGGCTTGGACCTTACTAGAGGGTAACAAGTCAAGAGTGAGAGCAGTGGAAATGAGTTAACTGAGAGGAGCATGTGGAGTGACATGGAGAGATAGTTTGACGAATGAAGAAGTGAAGGAACGTTGTGAGGTGTATGTGGATGTGGTTGAGAAAGTTAGGAGAAATACACTGAGGTGGTTTGAACATGTGGAGAGAATGGAAAATGAAAGACTGACTAAGAAGGTGTATGTAGGTGAGGTGGACGGAGGGGAAGACCGAGGATGAGGTGGAGGGATGGAGTTGAGAGGTATATGAGGAAGGGGGGAGTGAGCTAGGGGGAGGGTAGGCAAATGGTGGGTGGCAGAGTGACTTGGAGGCATTTTGTCTGCAGCCACCCTTTGTGGGACAGAAAACAGTAACAGTCAATCCATGTTTTTCATCTGGGGCCAGGAAGGTCCTGGGACATAGGAGGGCCTGAGGCTAGGTTGCCATAGTCTGGATCATTTAAACAGTAGATCACCCTATGTTCCTGGCAACAGTATGATAGAAAAACCACCGGCTACCTCCTGGATTTGAACTGTTGTATGTTATTGCACAGCCAAATGTAATCTTAAGCAGCAACATAATGCCCTTACTAATGCAAGAACATAAATAAGAAATGATACAAAATCATTTATTTATCAGTCCCTATACATACATCACATACACACATTAAACAGTAAAATAAATATTCAATCACAAGGGCCTCGGCATGCATATTATTACCATAATTATATTAAGACGAATACAACACTACTGGGATCTCAAACAGGACTCCAAGTGTGGATAGGAAAATCAGTGTGGTAGGGGTTTTAAACATAGCATTAGATATCAGTTCCTTGTGACAGTAACAGTAGCAAAACAGTAGTCAATTCTGTGTTCCCCTCCAAAGTGTGTGGGACCAAGACCAGGCATCTGTAGTACAGATTAGTAATGGGTAGTAAACTTACTGCAGTTATACCCCAGACAAGTTTTTGAAATACTTGGTGACATTAAAAAGACATGGTATATCATTAACCACTAACCAGTTAAATTGTGCATTTAATTTAAGGAGATACCTGATGCTAAGTTTTATCATTTATATATTCTTAGTTTTTTGCAAAATATTCTGAGTTTGGCATTATGGAGTATGTGGCACAATTCACCACAGGAAAAAAGCCTGCGGATCAAGAGTATATGACTTAGAGTAACTATTTTGACACATGCTGCTCCAAGACTTATATACAGATTTACAGTGGTTAGTAGTGTTGGGTTGCATTACAGATTTTTTTTTTTTTTTTTTTTTTTGTAATGCTGAGTTATTGGTTTGATGCACTGAGCTTTGCACTGCAAATTTGTGTTAGGTCAGTGAATAGTAATGGGTACTTATCTTTATTTTAGCTATGTCTTCATAACTTTACATGTTATAGCTATCTCTTTATGACTTTATAGCATTAATTTGTTGGGTGATATTTATGACTGCTTGTAGTTTTCATAGCACAGTAATTATTAGTGGTAATTTCTGAGAAACATCTGTTGCTAATGATCTTCCTGTGACAAATTTCTTTTCTTAGGAATTATGACAGCCTGCAGTAACTATGTTATTTTACTTTTTTTTTTTTTTGTAGGGTTGAGACCTTATTAGAGTTTCATCAATAATGTGGAATTAACATGAATATAAATTGTATAACATCTTAGCTGGAGTGTGGAATTAAGCCTGATGAGTTAGACTCAGTGTGTTATTGCACTGTAGTAATGCCTATTTCCATTGTGTGGAGATGAAGGTTACGCAGGTAGAGTAGTCATTCAGATTAACCCCTTTTGCCTTCTGTGGATGTATGTTACCCAGGCAACTACAAGACTGTTTTCTTCAAGTGAGGGTAGTCAGAGGGTTGAATACCAGTACTATCTCAATTACCAGTAATCTTTTGACTGCTAGATAAAAAACATGGGTCTGGATGTATACTGAATAAAATACCAAAGTGCATCCACACCAACAAAAAAAGTTGAGCATCATTTAGGTGGACACTCAACTTAGAATTATAACAAGTTATCTAAAGTAACTTAAACAATGAATATGTGGCTGACTTAACCTGACATTGACACAGAAAGGGATTGAGCTTCACTAGTAATATCATGTAGCCAGAAACATACCTAAATAGATCTGACCACTGAGCTGTCCCTTAGCTGATCTGGAGATGACACTGACAAAGAAAAGAATTATGCTTGACATGTAATGCCCTTGACTCTGAGGTGATCTAGCTACACAATGAAACAGGTTGAAAGCCTGAATTATTCTTTTAATAAGTTGGAGGCTGAGCTTAGAGATGACAATAACACAGAAAGTGATTGAACTTGTAGTGTTCCAGATTCAGAATTAAACCAGAGACAGACCTAAACTGATCTAGCTACAGAACTACTGTATCCTTTAGATAAGTTAGATATGTCACTGACTTAGAAAAGGACTATGTTTGGCTTGCAGTGTCCTGGACTCTGATTTAGCTAGAGGCAGATCAGAACAGTTCCAACCACTAAGCTATCCATTAGATAAGCTGTAGGTTGAGTTTGGATGAGATGTACTGCCAGACCTTGAGCACAGCCATATTAAGAACTCGATCAGCTGGGAGTGGGCAAGAAGGGTAGGCACGAGCACAATCCTCTAAGGGTGCAGCAAAGCCTTCTCTTGCTGCAGACATGTAGCGCCACATTAGGGAGCTATTCGTGGTGTCAACTGGTCCATGGATTAACCTGGTTGGGAGGAAATGGGTCATTTTATTAAAACTGAGTGTACAAAGGTGTGGCCAAACCCTGTAATATATGAAGCTCGGCCTAAAAATCCATAGCTATCAGGATAAAAAGTGGTTAGACTGCATCCTGCTTTAATTAAAACAGTCAGCAATGAGATAGAATGACCAGAGAAGACTAGAAATCAGGTAAAACAGTTCCCTTATACTAGGGAAAGAGGACTATGTAGCAGTCAAAGATGTATTTGTCTCCTTTGATTAAGAACAATATACTGTATTGCAGAACTGCTACTGACAGAGTGAAGTGGATGACTGAGGAAAAAGGAGAGAAACAAGGGACTTTTAAGATGGGCAGAAGTGTGTAGACAAGTTCTTTCAGATATGCACAGTATTTTAGAGAGGTGAAAAGCAGGAAAAGTGGGAAAAAAGGTCAAGATGATGATGATGATGATAGAAGCTGTATACTGGCTTCATGGATCCAGAGAGAGCATATACAGTAATAGAGTACGCAAACAAAAGATGTGGAAGGTGTTGAGAAAATACTGGGTAAAGAGGAAACTGCTGACTGTTGTTAGAAGAATATATAAGAGGACAATGGTGGCGGTGTGTGTGGAAGATGAACAGAAAGTTCTCTGATATGAAGATTCAGTTGAAATTGGATTATGTCATATGCCTGTGGGTGTCCAGTACTTATATGGATAATGTAAAAGAAAGACAATAGGGTAGTGGCTGTCTGAGTGTCATTTATGAAACTGAGTAGGGTGTGGAAGCTGCATGTACTGTTGTCTTCTTGTGATCCTGGTGTGTTAAGTGAATACAAGTAGGAACTGCATGGTTTGGTGAATGAGACTGGAAGCATGTGTAAGGAATAAAATTTTAAAATGAATGTTGCAAAGAGTAATGCTATGGATTTTGTCATGAATAAAATCATGAAGTGTGTGCAGTTAGGCTGAATGGTCAGAAAATAGAGAACTTCTGTGCTTTCACTGCTTTAAGTTATGTAGGCAGTACTCATATTGCATCATATCATATTGTTTGTAAAGGCTCCAGTGTGTTTGCATGCATCAGCCCTGGTCACCTAACAGCAGCTTTCCATGCTGCTTGAACTCTGGCAGCCTCCCTGTTAAGTCCCTTATCCCTGTGGTCACATTCTTTCATCTCATCCCAGGTCTTTTTTGGTCTGCCTTTCACAACCCTACCCTGGACACTTCTCACATTTCACACCCAACTGTCATCCTCCATCCTCTCAACATGCTCAAACCATCTCAATCTACCCCTCCTCATCACAACATTAATACATTCCAGTCCCATCCTTCTTCCTAACTCTTCCAATTTTTTTTTCTTTACTGCAGGGAAGAAGGAACCAAAGGCCAGGACCATGCAAACTGTAAAAAAAAAAAAAAAAAAAATCAAGAACCGTTCATTTTGAGATACCTGGACACACTGCGTTGGAAAGACTGGAGACCATAGGCAGTAGGAAATACAGACAGAGGGAGACAGTTCCAGAGTTGACCTGTTGCATACATGAAGGACTGGGAGTAATGGTTAATGCTTGCATTAGAGAGTTGGACAGAAAAGGGATGAGAATTTGTTGCTAGACGGGTGCTGCGTGCCTACCATAGTAGAGGAGGGATGCAAGCAGACAGTTCAGACAAGCAGTGACCATGGAAGTAGCGATAGAAAAAAGATAAAAATGCAATACTACAGCTAAGATACAGAGGCTGAAGGGAGCTAGTAAGAGGAGGAAAGTTGATGAGACGAAAAGCTTTTGATTCCACCTTGTTGAGAAGAGCTATATGTGGGAAGCTCCCCACGCATGAGTTGTACTCTATACAGGGGGGGAATAAAACCCATGTATAAAGTCAACAACTGTGGAGGGGTAAAGAAGGTACAGAGTTGGCTCAGCACACCTAATCTCTTGGAAGAAGATTTTACGAGAGAGGTAATATGTTCTTTCCAAGATAAATCTCAAAAGAATGAAAACCCAAGTATGTTTAAAGATGATGCAGGGTTAAATTGGATATTGCTGAAAATTAGAGGGTACTCCAGTGGAATATTTTGTCGGGATAGATGTAAGAATTGAGTTTTTGATGCATTTAAAACAACAAGATTACTTTTACCCCAATCAGATATATGAGCCAAGGCAGATTCCGATGACAGTTTTGATCGTCATTTCAGATCCAACCTCAGAGATTCTGATGATGCTTTTAATTGTCATTTTAAGAAACTTCTGTAAAATGTTCACCGTAAATTGCATTTACGCGTCATTACAAAGACACTCGAGTGTGACATCGAGGAATGGTTGCTCTATGCATGGCAGGTACTGCACAGCTGGTCTGACTCATGGCTTTGTTTCCTTATCACTTTATTCTTGGCAAATATTTTTCTACAACATGCTATAATATTTTTGTTTTTTGCCCAACTTCAACTCATCACCTTGGACTTTTTATTTTCTTTGTTTTCCTTTTGAACAAACCATCGTAAAGTACAACTATTCAGCTTCAAAATAACACCACAACCATCATCCTACCATAAAAAGTGTATTTACACTGACCAATCAAAGAAAAAGATTAAAATATGCAGCCGAGACTAAAATAAAATTGTCCAACTCTTTCCTTTCGCTTTACTGCGCAATAAAATGCAAAAATTACCATAATCTATATATCACTGTAAAGGTAATTTATTGTAGTGTTACATGGTTTAAACCAGATTTATATATCTTTATTAGTTTCTTTTTCTTTCTGAATATTTTTCTACGGCAAAGTATAAAATTTTTGGTTTTCGCCTAACTTCAACTCATTATTTTGACGTTTTATTTACTTTGGTCTCCTTTTTTTAACATACTATGATAAAGTGCAACAAATCAATTTTAAAATGACACCAAAACCAACATTCTATAATGAAAAGAGTATTTACACAGAAGGATCAAATAAAAATATCGCACCACGAAGATGTAGGTAAGCTTGAGAGTGGCTGACTCTAGCACAGACATAATGTGTCCAGCCCTGAAATCTTATAGGGTTAGGTGTGCCATAGCCTCATCCCTCGTTTGTTGAAGTGACTGCTGGGATGGATGCTGTGGAAAACGAATGGAAAGGTGAAGGGTGGAGTCATCAGTGTATGATAGGACAGGGTTAGATGTACAGCTTAGAAAGTCATTGATGAATAAATGGAAGAGAGTTGGTGGACAGAGCCCTGAGGAACACCACTATTGATAGCTCTAGGAGAAGAACGGTGGTCATCTACAGCAGCAGCTATAGAACGAGCAGAAAGGAAGCTAGAAATAAAGGCACAGATAGAAGGATAAAAACCGTAAGAGGTCAGTTTGGAAATTAAAGATTTATGTCAGACTCGATCGAAAGCCTTTGAGATGTCAAAGGCAATGGCTAAGCATTTGCCAAAGTCCCGAAAGGAGGATGACCAGGAGTCTGAAAGGTAGGCGAGAAGATCCCCAGTGGGGCGTCTCTGGCGGAACCCATACTGACGATTGGAAAGAAGGTTGTGGCAGGAATGATGCTTTAAAATTTTTTTGTTAATAGACTCAAAAACTTTTGAAATACAGGATGTTAAAGCAACTGGGCAATAATTAGAGGGTTGGGAATGGTCACCCTTCTTTGGGACTGGCTGAATGAGAGCAAACTTACAGCAAGAAGGAAAGGTACAAGTTGATAGGCAAAGGCAAAAGAGTTTACCTAGGCAGGGTGTAAGCACAGACGCACAGTTCTTGAGGACAACGGGAGGGACCCCATCAGGCCCATATGCCTTCTTAGTACTGAGGCCAGTGATGACAGAGAATAAATCAATTCAAGAAATTTTAATGTCAGCCATGAGGAAGTCAGAGGGGGGAAGTGATGAAGGAACAGCAAAGGAATCGTCTAAGGTGGAATTGGAGGAGAAAGTCAGCGACGAGTTCTGCTTTATCAGTAGAGGAAACAGCTATAGAGCCATCAGGATGGAAAAGAGGAGGGAAGGATGATGAGGTAAAGTTGTTAGAAAGGTCTTTGGCAAGGTGTCAGGAGTGGAAAGAATCCGAGTTGGAGAGCTCAGAGCATTTAGTATGGACGAAATTATTCTTCGCAGAGCAAAGAGCAGATTTAGCATGAATCCAGGCAGAAACATGAAAGAGATGAGATTCAGGAGTGGGTTGGCTCTGGTACCTTTTGTAGGCCTTCTCCTTGTTGCAGACAGCATTAGAACAAGCGTGATTAAGCCAAGTTTTTTTTTTGCATTAGTCAAAGGATATGAGAAAGAAATGTATGCTTCAGTGCCCAAAAGAATAACCTCCATAATGCGCAAGGAACACTCAGATGGCTCTCGGCCATGGAAGCAATAATCATTCCAGGGAAAATCAAAGAAGTACTGCCTGAGGGCCTCCCAATCAGCTGCTCCAAAATGTCACAACTGACATTCCTTTGGAGGATCTGCAGGCCGTACTGGAGTGATAGGACAGGTTAAGGCAATAAGGTTGTGATTGGAGGAGCCCAATGGAGAGAAAAGATGAACAGCATATGCAGAAGGATTAGTTGTAAGGAAGAGGTGAAGTGTGTCAGAACTTTCTCCAAGGCAGTCAGGGATATGGGTAGGGTGCTGTACAAATTGCTCTAGGTCATTAAGGATGGAAAAGATGTAGGCTTGTTCACCAGGTGGTTCAGTGAAAGGAGAGGAGAGCCTAAGATGGTGGTGAACATTGCAGTCTTCTAGAATGGAGACTTCAGAGAAAGGAGAAATGGATAGAATGAGTTCCATTTAGAAGTAAGATAGTCAAAGAATTTTTCATAGCAGAATTAGGGAATTCCTTCATTCTTTCCACTTCCTTCTGCCTTTGGGTAGCTTTACACTCCCTCTTCTGTCTTTCTTTCCTTTATTCTTTCCTCTTCCTTTTGCCTATGGGTGACTCTACACTGAGTGACAAGCCAAATGGTTTCCTGTACACCAAGAAACCATTTACTATGCTGGGTGGCAACCATATAACCAAATTATGGCGCCTGGTGGTTTAGTGGGTAATTAAGGCACTCCAATCAGATTAAGCCTCTGTAGACTTATATCCAAGAGGTGGTTGGGGTTTACTGCTCATGTAATGCCATTCAGGGATAAGTGAGGCTGGTCACTCTCATCTTAAATGTCAGGACCAACTTGCCTAACCCCGGGCTCCTCCCCTTCTCATGGGGCAACATAGGATTGGATGATGAATGGATGGATGGTAAATAGCACAGATATATTTTGTCAGAGAATGATAGGAAAGCCAAAGCCAGAGAGTAAAGAAAATGGAAGATTCAAGTTCGGGAACATGAGAGCCCACCAGGCCTCACATTCAAGGATGTACTATACAGTACATCCATCTAATCATTGTAATTTCTGTATATTTGAGCCTACGAATATTCTCTTCCTTTACTGCCCAGGTCTCACTACTGTACCATACAGCAATACACTCCTAACCCATGCCATATATAAAGATCCCTTAACATGGTGGGAGATCCCTTTCAATGTCAGGAGAGGCAACAGCACCCAGAACCTCTTCCAACCACTCCTAACACATATACAAAGATCTTTTAACCTGTTAACATTGAGGAAGGTCCCTTTCAATGTCAGAAGAGGCAACAGCTCCCAGAACCTCCTCCAACCACTCTTTACCTTAGCCACAGAGCTAGCTTCAACCCTACCTCCAGTACATAACATGTCCCGCAAATAACAAAATTCTTCCAGACACCCACGAGGCTCTCCAGGAAAGTCAGTCCTTTCATGCCAGACAAACTGCATGCTCTCCTGGCACACCACACACACGAAATCTGCATTATTTTGCAGTTTACCTCTAATACCATTACATCTCTTATGCACCCACTTATCACAAACAAAGCACAAGATGGAATTTCTTCCCACACCCTTGTGGTAAACAGCACACGGCCACATTCCCTCTGCTTTAATAGTACTGCCACCAGCCCTAGATATCATCACTTTTGTCTTGGCTACATTTACTCTCAAATCCCTGTGTCCCATTCTGTCTCTCCATTTCCTAAATCTTTCTTCTGCCTCCTTTTCATCCTCTGCAATCAACACCAAGTAAACAGCATACAACATCTATAGGAGTCCACTTCTGAATTCACATAAGACGGCTTCAAGCACCATGACAAACAATAAGAGGCTCAAGACTGACTTCTGATGTACACCAACATTCATGGATAACTCATAAATCAAGTTTCCATTCACTCTTGCCTGCATGTGAGCAACCATATACATAGCCATAACCACCCTAGCCACCCACTCCTCGAGCCCAGCCTTTCTCATTTCCACTTCACCACCTCCCTAGGGACAGCTCCTTTTTCCTTCCTGTACAGTGTATACTTCCTGAAGCTTTTGGACAGTATGATGAACAAAAATGGAGGTTGGAGGATGAAGTTGAGAAAAGGTACTGTGGAGCGGGAGGGGTGAAGGTGCATTGAGGTCAGTGATACAGAATTGGGAAGTGAGCATGAAAGTAAAGAATTCTTTGCATGGCAGTACTGTCTACCTATCTTTCTATCAATTGCCAGATGCCTCAATCCCATGAGGGGTGGCCACAAACAAATCACCTCCATGTTGCCCTATCCCCCACCATTTCACTGCCCTCCCCCCAGCTCACACACCCCTCTCTCATGTACCTCTCCATTCTATCCATCCACCTCATCCTCGACCTATCTCTCCCCCCCTCCATCTCACTCACACACACACACTCTTCTCAATAGTCTCTCACTCTCCATCCTTTCCACATGGCCAGACCGCCTCAGTGTACTTCTCATTATGCTTTCTATCACATCCACATCTACACCACAATGCTCCTTCACTTCTTCATTTGTCAGTCTGTCTCTCCATGTAATTCCACATGGTCCTCTCAAATAACTCATTTCCACTGCTTTCACACCTGACTTGTGCCCCTCCAACAAGGTCCAAGCTTCACTTCCATACATTAGAGTTGGTATCACAATACTGTACTATCATGCAGTGACTTTTTTACTTCTGTGCTAACTTCCCTACTTCTTATCACCGCTTTCAAAGAACCAGCAACCTTTCTTCCTTGCTGTAGCCTTTCAAGCAGTTTATCCTCCAAACTTTCATCCTTATTCATCACACCACAAATGTACTTAAAATAATGCACTCACATTTTCCATTTCCTCACCATGTAGCCTCACTGTACATTCAGTGACTTCATTTCTCTCAAAGACAATAACTTTACTCTTCCCTACATTCACCTTTAGATTCTGCTTCAGACATACTCTCCGAAACTCATGCACAAAGCCTTGCAGTTCCCTTTCATCTTCACTAAACAATACAGTATCATTGCAAACAACAGTACAAGTACTGTAGTTTCCAAATGCTGCAACATCCACTGCCCTACCCTGTACCTCCTTTATAACCCCATCCATATACAGATTGAACAGCCATGGAGACATGACACATCCCTGTTCAATCTAACATTCAAACAAAATTATTCATTCAGTTCACTGTCCACACGCACTGCAGCCATAGCACCCTCATACATACTCTTCACGACATTCAACAACTTCCCATTTACTCCATATATTCTTAATATTTTCCACATTCCTCATCTATCCACTCTGTCATATGCTTTCTCCAAATCCACGAAGGCCGCATACAACTTCTTTCGCTTCTCTAGAAACTTTTCCACTAAAGACCTAAGGATGAATATCTGATCTACTCAACCTCTTCCCTTCCTAAAACCTCCCTGTTCTTCTCCAACTACTTCCTCCGTTATTTCCCTGACTCTTTCAATAAGTATCCTACCATATACTTTTCTTATTACACTAAGAAGTCAACTGCCCCTATACTTACCACACACTTCTTTTTTCTGTTTTTCTTTGTACAGGCGAATAATTATACCCGACTTCCAATCATCCGGGACTCTACCTTCCTCCCAGGCCAATCTGCACATCTTCCATATCCGTTCTACTACTACCTCTCCCTTATGCTTCGGCATTTCATCACACACACTCCATCAATTCCAGGGGCTTACCCCATTTTGACTTTCTTCAGTGCTTCCACTACTTTCATCCTACTCATCTCTTCCACCCTTCTCACCTCCTTTCTTCTCCCAGCTATTCCCCAATTACTTATGGTGGTATTACTTTCACTCTCTATGTTTAACAATTCCTTAAATTCTTCTATCCATCGGCTCACTTTTTCTCCCTTCTGTACTATCAATCTACCATTTTTATCTTTCACTCTCCTGCTAGCTTCTTTATCACCCTGTCTAACTCTCTTTACCTCCTTTCAGATCATTTTTTTTTTTTTTTTACATTCCTCCACTTTGACTAACTCTCTTTACCTCCTTCCAGAACATTTTTTTTTTTTACATTCCCTCCACTTTACACTAAAATTCCTTCCAAATTCCTCATCCATTCTCTTCTTCCTCTCTCATACTAATCCTTCCACCTCACTTCTTCTCTACATAATAACTTTCCTTCCCGTCTCTCAACTTCCTCCATGTCTCTTCTTCCCATCCTCTCACTTTATGCTTTGTTCTTTTGCACCACAGCTTGTCTCACCTCTTTATTCCACCATGCTGTTCCCTGCACATCCTTACATCTTCTCTTCACCCCACACACCAAGTCATATACGGCACAGATATCCCCTGTGAACATCTTCCACACACCTTCCACCTCCCCTAGCTGCTCCAAATCATATTTACCCAATCGCTCCTCCGCTTCTTTCATATATTCTGCCTTTTCTTCATTCTCTTGTAACCTTTCTACCCTCATTGCATGGACTACTTCCTCCTGTCCTTCAATCCTTCTATTCCTCCATTGAACTTGAACCTTGACTTTCACCACCACAAAGTGGTGGTCAAAAAGTCCACTCTCCCAACCTCTGTATGCTCTTGTATCCATTACATACCTTCTCATTCTCTCAACCACACACACACAATCAGTCATTACTTTCCATTTATTCAATTCACCACCCACCCTTTTCATCACTCGCCATGTAAACCTGTGGATCATTTTGTGCCTAAAGAGGGAACTGGCTATCACCAACCCCCTCCCTGCACAAATATCCACTAGAGCACTGCCATTCCCATCCACTTCTGCAGGGACACCCCACTCACCAGCTACTCCATCCACCTTAACATTCCCTGCTTTTCCATTCATATCTCCAATAAAAAAAACTCACTCATTCCTCTCAGACTTTTTCATGCACACTTCCACATTTGCCCAGAACTCTTCTTTCACTCTGCTTGCATGATCTTGCATTTGCACATACACACACACAATCACCCACATTTGTAATCGTACTTTCAATCTTACCCACACAATCCTTGAACCAACTGATCGATACTCTCTTAGATTCTCCTTCCATCTCTTGCACACAACAATATATACACTCTCTTTTGCCCTCTCATTCTCACCTACTCCTGCGCATATACCACATCCATACTCCCACTCTCTCACACACTTGCCCCACCATTTAGTCTCAGTTAATCCATATATGTCCACTTTTGCACCCTCAAGCACCTGGACAATCTTTCTCTCTCACCTCATCATTCGCATCCCTTACATTCCATGCTGCAATCCGAATCATGTCCTTTGCTGCTTGTCCGTCCTGGTCCGACACTTCTCGTTTGTATTTTTGGCCAGTTCTTTTCCAGAGAGAGGCACTAACCCTCTGCAAACACGTATTTTGATCCCAACAATAAAGTACAGAACCGAAGCTTGGACTTTGTTTTAATGACGTACACGGTATGCAAATATGAGAGGTGTGGAAATTAATTACCTGAGAGGGACATGTAGAGTTGTTTGACATACAGATACAGTACAAAGGTGTACAAAGGAAAGCAAACAGCAACATAGCTATTGGTCCTTTTGAAGCTGTTTGTAACAGGATGAATTATAACTAATGTAACTATTCTATCTGCCAAAGACATTAATAGGAATGCAGGAAGGCTCCCCCCCCCTCTCCATCCCACCCACCAAACCCTCCAACCTAAGCAAGCAAGAAATAGGGAGAAGGAACACCATACAAAAGCTCTCACAGAAAGTTCATAAGTATGAATGAAAAGGAACAATGTTCTATACTATTTTAATCTGCAAGGGAAACACATCTCTACTTAAGGAATGTCACTGATGTTCTATGGTTGCTGGTATGCCCTCCATGTTTTGAACTCCAAGACACCTTATTTCATAAATGTAGATTCACTCTCATCTTAATCAGTCCAGTCCCGACTGGTTTTTTACCCAGCCTACCCCCAGGTCCCGACCGATTTTCGACTTTCTGTTTTTTGGCTGAAACCTTCGCTTTTGGTGAGAAACATTGAAAATTCATAGAGAAATCGCAATCCTGAAGTTAGAAATGTTGATACAGGTGTCACTCAACCTTACATTTTCCTTCTTTTTCAGGGTACCTGGCTAAAGAAAATGAACTATGGAAGGGTTAACTAATTCAAGCCACTTTAAATTAGAGTAAAACCTCAATGTAATGGACTTCAGTAGACCGGAATTCGCTTTTATTGGACCCGAGGAGCTACCGGACTAAACCCCTATATATCAGAAAAAGTCCGATATAGCCAGAAAGCAGTCTGGACTGCCTGACAACTTCAGCTATGTTCACCACAATAAGACAAGTAAAAGACATGTTTTTCAGTGCATAGTACAGTATTATTATACCATTTGATTAATGTAGTGAAGGTATAACACAGTACAATACTGCAATGGTGGTGAAAACTACTGATTCAAATGGGACTAATGTCCGATATATCGGAAAAAGTCCGGATTAGCAGGGGTAAGTCCGGATGTCACTTTTATCGGAAAATTGCATATTTCGGACTGGCCTGAGCCCCAATTAGTCCGTTATTGTGAGGTCTTACTGTATGTATGTATTTCATTTATTTGGTACGAATTTATGTGTAGTACAAATCTATATTGGTTTTCACACAATAATATAGGCATTTATAAGCATTGTTCACTCACCCAAAACCCCAGTATATGGCACCTTCCTTTACGACATTACCATCTCATCACTTTTGTTTGTTTCTACCTCTAGCTTTTTTTTTGTTTCTCTGTCCTCCACCTTAGGAATCACTTCCACTGTGAATTTCATCATTGGAGAGACCGAAGGGCAACATACCTCTACTGGCCAGGTTACAGCTAACAGGTGAATTGCCCAGTGTGGAGGGGAGGGGGAAGGGGGGGAGGGGGGTTAGGTGGGGCCAGGCAGTATCCCCGCTTGACAGTAGGTAGAGGAAGGTCTCCCACATATGCCTACCAAAAATCACCCACGAATATTGAATAATGTGCACACATTGGGCCTTGCAATTGAGTGACGTACGATGCATGTCGTTGGGTCTGTCTGCAGAAAAAAGTAGCGACGTGCATTGTACGTCAGTGGGACTCGGCGGGTTAAATCACTCTTATCTTACATGTCAGGACCAACTTGCCTAACCCCAGGTTCCTACGCTTCTCATGGGGCGACATAGGATTGGATGATGGATGGATGGATGAATTATTCAGATCTGAACATGATTAGATGTGGAGTATAGGACAAATACTGTACTTATCCAAGCAGTCAACTGTGTTACAGGATTGTAACACAGTTAACCACATAAGGAAAAGACTTATTTCACATATTTACTGCTCTGTGTAAGAAGTGCATAGCTTCATGTGAGTAGCAATGGTTGCCAACAATTTTATGCCCATTGCTTCTAGTACAATTTGACCAATCTACTGTGAAGTACTTTTCTACAGCCATGTGACCATGTCTTTTGAAGATTTTGTATATTTGAATTAATTCCCTTGTAGTCTACATCTACTTAAGGTAAGCAGTTCTTCTAACTGTTCCTCACGTGGGTTATTTCTCAATCATTTTGTCACCATTTGCTGTACTCTTTCAAGTTTCTCCATATGATCTCTTTTAGAAAAAGTTCAGATGCATTGAGATATTGGTGTGGATGTGCTGGAGAATGTTAGAAGTACCCTGAGATGGTTTGGCCATGTAAAGCGAATGGAGTGCAAGAGATTGGGTAGTAAACCATATGAGTACATGGTGAATGACAGAAGAAGGAGAGCGAGATCGAGAAGAAGGTAGAGATCTAAGGTTCTGGATAACATCCGGGAGTGGGGGTTGTAGTGGGAAGCGGGGTCATTACTGAGTAGAAGCAAACACACAGAGATCCTCTGGTCAAGGATGATTCTCACAGAATGTGGCATTAAGCAGTACATAGTGTATTATCCATAGTAGCTGCAGTATCCTTATCATCCTGATCCCACTATTATAATTGTGGTTGGTAGAGTTTGGAAACAGGAAATGGAAAACCATTTAATAATCACAATAACCATCATGTAAATTCTCTCACCTGAGTTCCTTCATGAAGATTTGCCCAATAGGTGAAAAGGTTACAGGATCTGAGGCCAGCTCACAGATTAGTCTCTCTTGGCAGGGCAGAGTTGGCAACTGGAAGAATTTCAAATTAATATTTATTCAGTTATCATTATTATTATTGAGACCCCTCTCTCTCTCTCCAGCATCTTGCTTCCCTCCAATCTTTTCCATATTGTGAATGTTCCTTTCTTCCCTGACAGTAACCTGTAAGAATCACATTCAAACCTTCTTTCTATATCCCAGTGACCACAAACCTCAAGGTGCACGAAGTATGCTGAGAGTCGACCCAGTTGCTGCTCATATGGTGGGTCCCAGTATAGGTCCTCAGGTCTGTCAGCATGGTCCATGCTGTTGGTGGAGAGAGGACCCAGGGAACGGCCATACTTGGGAGCCAGGGTGGGCAGGGCCAGAGAGATGGGCATGTTCAACAGGAAACCTAGAATAAATGACACTGATTAGATCAGTGATTTTCAAACTGTGTGCTACGGCACACTAGTGTGTTCCCATTATCATTAGTGTGCTGCAAAAATATGCTGAATCTGTGAAGAGAAAGAAGGCAACTTGGATATGTTTCCTGAGATTGCAAAACAAATAAAGACATTGCTCCATAGATTTATTAGTACCTTGGAAGCCTACATAAGAACACTGAGCATTATTTCCCAAATACAGTGTATTGTATGCACTGAAAGTTATGACTGGCTGTGAAATCCATTCATTCATGATCCATCACACAACCAGCAACTTAATGAGGATGAGGTTGTAACAGTTGTCCGTGATGACTGTACTCTAAGACCCAATTACAGTACATGGAAGTGTCACTTGAAACTCTTTGGATTCACACTGAGGATGAATACTCTTCTGCAGTTTACTACCTCATGTTTGTGTGAACTGGGGTTCTCAACACTAAGTAACATAAAAATTAAGAAAAGGTCAAGACTGCTAAGTGTTGAAGAAGAAATGAGAGTGTGTTTGTCCATTATTCCTCCTGATAAACAGTGGATATGCATATCCAGTCAAATGCATGCATCTCACTAATTAGATACCATGTTTGTTAATTATGTCA
>JAGKTI010002285.1:0-15895 GCA_018397915.1 Birgus latro | reverse complement strand
AAAATTAAATTGCAAGCAGGAAATTATGATTAACATTTTTGGTAATCTTTTAACACATTTACAGCATGATGAAAACAGGTTAGGCATGAAGTTAGGGTACTTACGAACAAGAAGCTGCCCTTTGATATAATAACCCACTCTATCATCTCAGACTCTGACAGGAAGACCTTGCACCTGACACACCTTTCCAATTGAGGATCACCAGCACTTATCACCAACACTTTACACAACGTTTTTTTTTTTTTATAACTGGAATAACATCACTTCACTGCACTGTACATAACAGTAAATTCCATCATCACACACATGATTAAGAAGGTGAAGCACTGTAGGAGGTAGGGTATCACCACAAAAGCAATCAATATGGCCGCCATTGTCGGAGGTGTTCATGAGTCAGTAACTGAGTGGGTAATGGCGACCGACAGACAGACGCTACGAGTGTAAACATAGCCGATCGGCGCGGGCGGGAAATTCAAACTGACGCGGTCCCAAAAAATCGAAAAATTTTCGATTTTTTGGCATTTTGGGGGTTGGGCAGCCCAGAATATCCGAATAGTGAGTATATCCGAGTATTGGACATCAGAATATTAGAGGGATTACTGTATATATATTTATAGAGTCTCTGTGGTACAGTGACAGAGTATCCGTCTCGCACGCTGGTGGGCTCTGGTTTGACTTCCACCAAAGTTGTAAAAACTTTCGGAAGCATTAACCAAACCACTGACCACTTTGGCGGACACAAGGGGTGCTGTGGTTGAACCAGTGTCGCATACTAGTATGCTTGCACCCAGTCGGCTTAGGGCGGGCCAATTGCACTTGGTTCATAGACTACACACACATCCAAAGCCACAGCAACACAACAGTTACACTCACAAGCACTTCTCACCCTACATACAGTCTCTACCAGACAGCCTAAGCCACTTGGTAGAGATACATGGCTTGTATTGTCCCTGCTTCGGTAGGGCTAGGCCGGTCCTGCAGTGGACACTCAACTGCTGACAACTGTATATATGTAGAGAATGAGGTGGCCATTTTCTTGTACATCTCCTTTTTCTTGGCCACAGTCCCAAAGGTGGAAGCTGCAAGGCCTAAAGCATGCCCAATATCCGAGACTCCTTGCCCATCCTTGTGGCGTAATTTCCAATTTCCTCTCCAGAGTTTGAGTATGATGCTGCTGCTTCTTTGCAAAGGGCTCTCCCGATGCTGGAGATGTTGCAGGGCGCATGGGAGGCATGTCTAAACAGTATGAAAATGTGTAGGGCTGTGAAAATATCAAGTGCAACAAAGCTGTGAGAAGGGATGTGGACTGGTTCTGGGAAAATTCGCCGTGAAGTCAATTCGCCGTCAGACAATTCCCCATCAAAACATGAATGATTCTGTCATTCTATAAATTTGCTTAATATCAATTGGTTAATACTACAGTAACTAATTTCATGGGGAAGTATCAAGGTATGTGTTCATTGAATAGCATAGGCTTGGATATTATTTATAATTTGCACTTGTAGTCAATAATTAACTTGTTTCTGCCTCACTGTAATCAACTTTGAATTATAAGCTGGCATCTGCCATAGCTGTCTTCAGTAATTTTTGTAATTTTTGGATGCAGTAGGTTTAGACTGATTGATTAGTAGAGAATGTAGACATAATATGAAGATTATTCGTATAATTTTTGAGTATGTCGATCGTTCACTTGAGGTTATTAGGCATTTATATAAATGCCAGTGTCTCATATGTAGCCTTATGTTAACTCGCCCTGTCCTGGCAGATTCTTAACCCGCCCAGTCCCGCCTGCTTTTTTACCCGCCACGCCCCCAGAACCCGACCAATTTTTCAACTTGTCTCTTTTTTTTTGCTGAAACCTTCGCTTTTGGTGAGAAACATCGAAAATTCAGCGAGAAAGCGCTCACCTGAAGTGAAAAATATTCTAAACAGGTAAGAGATCCCTCACCTGACTACCATCTTTTATCATGCCGCACTCCATAAAATACGATCCCATTGCGAGGGAAACTTAACAAAATCACACCGCCTCGTAGATATTGATTTATATGGTATGAATTTATATGTAGTACAAGAGTATATTGCTTTTCACACAATAATATAGGCGATATAAGCGTTGTTCCCTTACCAAATACGTCAACATATTGCACCTAACTTGGAGATGTTACCTCATTACTTCTGTTCATTACTAACTCTGGTGCCATATAATCTTTGTCCTCCACATCAGGAATCACTTTCGCCTTGAATTTCATTGTCAGAGAGACGGTGTCTTTACTGGCCAGGTCACTGTTAACGGGTTAGTTGCGAGAAAATTGCACACACCCCGAGGGGGAAGGGGTTGAACAGGGTCAGGCAGTGTTACCGCCAGGCTGGGGGTAGAGGAAGGCCTCCCACCTATGCCTACCAAAAATCACCCGCGAATCTTGAAAAATGTGCGAACAACGAACCTTGCAATTGACTGACGCACGATGCATGTCGATGGGTCTCAGTGTGAAAAAAAAGTTGTGATGTGCATCGTACGTCGGGGGTACTGGGCGGGTTATCCAATTACAGTACATCCTTCAACTCTGCAAACTTTAACTTTGCGATTCACCAATTTTGCGAGGTAGTTCCATAATTCATGTATTTTTTAACATTTATGAACTTTGCGACTGATCACACACTTTGCGAGGTCGAGTGGTGGGAGAGTCGTCTTCCCGCACTACTTTGCCACCCCGAGTAATGACGTCATGGTTCATTGGGCGTACTGAGCCTCCTAGTTCAGTGGTCTGCCGCCCCTCCACGTTTGTTTGCACCTGTTTCCAACCAAGGTCACTGACCCTCACAATTTCGTGGTGCTCCTCGCAATACCCCAGCAGTCTAACCTTGCACGAGTGTTATCATGGCGCCAATGGGTAAGAAGAACAAGAAAATAATTTTGGAGACCAAACTGAAAATGATTGAAAGGAAAAAAGCAGGTGAAGGTAATTCTGCTATTGGTCAGGAGTTTGGTGTTGGTGAATCGACAGTGAGAATGATTTTAAAGAACAGTGAACAAATGAAGCAAGCAGCGAATAACTATGGAGGTGCTCAATTTGATGGTCGAATGCTGGTGGACAACAAAGAAGTGCTAATAAAAATGCAAAGATATCTTGCTCACTACATTCAAAGAAAGGAAAAGGAAGGGGTTGCATTAGATAGGCGCCATATAAGGGAGCAGGCAAAGATATTCTATCACACGTGCCTTAAAAAAGCCATTAATCCTCCAACAAAACCTTTCAAGGCATCGAATGGGTGGCTATGCCAGTTCCTCAAAAGGAAGGGGTTTAAACACATCAGGTTCAGTGGCGAGTGAGGCAGTGCTGACTACAAATTGGTCGGCTTCACCCCAAGGTAAACACTTTTTCCCACTCTTTCTCTCGACTCTACCTCTTAATTTTACGATGATAAATGAAACAAACATGAACTGATGTACTGTACAGTAATATTAATAAGAAAACATCATAGGTAAGAAACATTAAAAAAAAAATGCATTTACACTGATGTGAAGACTGGCGTGGTTTACAGGACTGGTGGTGGGGCGAGGCTTGGCTACTCTGGCCCCGTGGGGCCTACGTCATCGCTATCACTGTTGGCAGATATTTCCACATCTTGCTGTGTTTTTTCTGCCTCTCTTATGAATCCCTCAAAGTCAGAATCGTCACTGGGGTCATCAGAATGAAAAAGGTTAGGGATGCTAGGATCGCTGGCTGCTTGGGGAGGGGTGGCAGGATGGCTGGTCGATGGGGCAGGGTCTCTTGGGGTTCTCTCGAATTTTGTGATTAGAGACTGCTTCCTCTTGTTAACCCCATCTCTGTGGAGGTCAGCATAAAAGCGAAGTGGCCGAGAATTAACAATGCATAACCTGGCCAATATTCTCGCCGTCATTGACCAGCTGAAAAAAGCCATCGTGAACAACGAATGTGACAATTTAGGGCTCAGCAAGCATGCCACGGTGTTGACCGGGCCCTTCCTTTTTATGCTGACCTACACAGAGATGGGATTAACAAGAGGAAGCAGTCTCTAATCACAAAATTAATGAGAACCCCAAGAGACCCTGCCTGATCGACCAGCTGTCCTGCCACCCCTCCCCAAGCAGCCAGCGATCCTAGCATCCCTAACCTTTTTCATTCTGATGACCCCAGTGACGATTCTGATTTCGAGGGATTCATGAGAGAGGCAGAAAAACACAGCAAGATGTGGAAATATCTGCCAACAGTGATAGTGATGACTTAGGCCCCACGGGGCGACAGTAGCCAAGCCTCGCCCCGCCACCAGTCCCGTACACCAAGCCAATCTTCACATCAGTTTAAGTGCATTTTTTTTTTAAAATGTTTCTTACCTATGATGTTTTCTCATTAATATCACTGTACAGTACATCAGTTCATGTTTGTTTCATTTATCATCGTAAAATTAAGAGGTAGAGTCGAGAGAAAGAGTGGGGAAAAGTGCTTACCTTGGGGTGATGTCAACCAATTTGCCTTTATTTCATATATTTAATTGTTTGAATTTTGCGAATTTTGATTTTGTGAGGGTTTTTGTCGACCATATTCTCGCAAAATTGGAGGAAGCACTGTACCTCCCCCAATCCCCGCAGATTTTTTTTTGTGTGTGTGCTAAAACCTCCGCTTTTAATGAGAAACATCGAAAATTCATAGAGAAATTGCTCACCTGACCTGTAAAATGCTGCTTCAGGTAAGAATACCCTCATGTAGCTGTGTTCTCTATGGGCCTTGGCTCCTGAGAAAATGTGATCTATTGGAGGGTAACTATTCCAAGCCACTTATAATAGTTATGCCCTGGGTATTGAAGGCATCGATGAAGGACTTGTGCGGGCTGGGGGCACCCTTGTTTGTGGTGTGATGGGAAATTTGCTCATGATGCCGGTGTGCTGCGGGGTGGGACAGGCGGCTAGATGTCTCACCAGCTGGATACCTTTATCTAGGTCTCCCGTTGGGTCATGTATTGTAAAATGTTTACTGATAACACTGGGGAGGATCCTTAGGAGTGTGTTGAAGATATGCTGTTCCCAGGTTGCTGCATCAGTTTCCGGGTATGTGGTGGTGACAAGCTGCCTGGCTTGGATGAGTATGTCGTACAGGCTGCCATCGAAGGTGAGGGTGTCGAGATGTGATAAGGCTGCGACTTTCCAAGGATGGTATGACTGCTTGAGTCACAATTTGGGTGAAGTTTGCCCATGTCAGCTCCGGGATGATCTTTGGTGCGATCGTTGCCACTGCTTTGCCAGGTGAGGCAGGGTAACTGCTAGTTTCTGCCTGTTGTCCTCGAATCCTATGTCCAGAAGTGGCTTGACCATGAATAGGTATGTGTCAATATCACATTGCTCGGGGTCAAATTTAGGCAATTGCACATGGAGTTTGTTCGCCATTTTGCTATACTTTCCCTTTGTTCCTCGTTGCTGCTGACTGGATCAAGAACCACCGCTAGTCACCAGTGTTATGTGATGTGTTCAAAGTTCAACTACTTGCCCTTTGATTATGTGCACTAGCATAGGGTTGTTTTCTAGACCAGATCTAGGGCACATAATTAGAGGAACAGGGCACAAACACTCTGGTCAACCAACCTTGCACGTATATGGCTTTAAATTCACACAGCACTGAATACATTGGTAATATAAAAATGGCACAATACACTATACAGGTTTCAGGCACTTTCAGGACCGGAGGACTCTGTCTGGGCTACTGATGTCTTGGCTGCTCACAGGTGTCAGCCCAGTGTAGGGGGAGTTCTGTCAGGTGTGACCTCTCTCTGGGGGCACCGAACTACTGCCGGGGGCCGAGTCATCCGGAGTGAACTGCGGGGCGGCGTGGAGAGAGGCCCTACCCTTTGGCAGCCGTGGCGGGGAGCTCGGTCCTCGGGACTGGGACCGGACAGGGAGAGAGGCGCGCTTGCCTGCACGCACCCTGGGGAGGAGGTTGTTGTCCGTTGGGGCTGGGGAGGTCACACCCCGGGGTCCTGGAGGCACCTCGGGGAGTCCGGGGACTGTGGTCTCCCTCGGGTTGAGTTGCCGCCAGGTGTGGTCTGTAGCATCCCCTCCTTCCGAAGTCCAGCAGCGGGTGGTCTTGTCTGGGCACTGGCTGCACTGCTCAAACCCCCTGAGTCACGATGGAGCCTTGCCAGACCTCCTCCAGGGGTAGCTTCTCCTTGGAGCTGCCTCTGTGGGGTGAACAGGAGGGGTGTCCCACTCAGCCACAGGAGGGGTGGGCCAAGCAAGGGACGGCCTCACAGGAGGCGAGAGACGGGCGGTGTCCGTTTCCTCCCTGGCACAGCTAGTGGCCGTTACCAAGGTCCTGAGGGCAACAAGGGTAGAGTGGCTAGTGGCTGTTTCCCTCCTGCCAGAGCAGCTAGTGGCCATCACCGGCGCCCAACTTTCCACAAGGACTGTGGGTGAGGTGCGGCTGGTGGCCGTCCCCTGTCCACTGGTGTGGCTAGTTGCCATCACTGAGGTCTTATTGGGCAAGGTGCGGCTAGTGGCTGTCACTTGCCCTCCGGTGTGGCTAGTGGCTGTCACTTGCCCTCCGGTGCAGCTAGTGGCTGTCACCAGGGTCTCGTTCCCTGAGTGGACTTTAAGCTGAGTGCGGCTAGTGGCTGTCACTTACTCACTGGTGCGGCTAGTGGCCGTCACCGAGGTCCTGTGAGGGGAGGGGATTAAAGGCAAGGTGTGGCTAGTGGCTGTCACCTGCCTGCTGGTGCAGCTAGTGGCTGTCACCTGCCTGCTGGTGCAGCTAGTGGCCGTCACCTGCCTGCTGGTGTGGCTTGTGGCCATCACTGAGGTCCGGCTCTCAGGGGCAGCTGCAGAAGGAGTGCATGCGGTGGCTGTCTCTCCGCTAGTGCGGCTAGTGGCCATCACTGGTTTCTGCAGAGGGGGTGATGCAGCTGCAGAGCGGCTAGTCCCAGTGTGGATAGTGGCCGTCACTTGGGTGCTGTCTGGGGCTGAGGTATCAGCACCACCCCTAACCTGTCAAGCGCTGGTCTAGCTGGAGAATAACCTGCCAGGGATGCGGAGTGGGTGTCAGTTTGTTTGAGGGCAAGAGGGGTGCAAGGTCATGGGGGACATAGGTCTGTGTGGCCCTAGCCCTTTATGCACCTCCAAGTGTCCTCCTTGTGGGGTGGGTGTCGCACCCCTGTTATCCCTCCGTGAGGTGATTGTTGCACCATCCCTCCTGTGGTGTTCCCTCCCCTGGTGTTTTGTCAGGATGGGTACCCCAAGGGGAGACCACAGGGAGGCACGCAATGGTGATGAAATACCCACCTCAAGGAGAAACCACAGGGAGGAGCGTAAAGGACCCGGACAAGACTGGCTTACGTCCCCCGCCACCATGCGCCCCTCTTTCTCTCAACAGAGCCTGCAGGAGGTACGCCACCCTGCCACACTACTCTCGAACCAGACCAGCAATCGCCAGGATTGAGGTGGGACTTGTGTACTCACAGTTCCAAGCAGGACTGCAGCAATCCCCACCATGCTTGCCAGGGAGGGAACGTCCACCGTACTTTCCTCACCTACAAACCCAAGTAGGACTGCGACGATGCCCACCGTGCCCGTCAGAGAGGGAACGTTCACCGTACTTCCCTCATCTGCTACCCCTGTGGCTCCCTTCGAGGGAGACGCCCCTCTTGCTCCCCCCACGCCCCAGGGGACGGAGCTCACTCCTCAGTGGAGTCCCTGTTGGAGAGTGTCTGGACTGGCCCCATCGTGAGCCTGGGAGTGAGCTCACTTCAGTCAGCTCCCCAACATCACCAGCTACTACCTGACTTCCCGAGGAAGACACGCTGCATGCAGCCCCTTACAGTCTCTCAGTGTCGGGGAGACCACAGCCCCAAGCCGCCGAAGGACACACCCAGGACTCCCAGCCGGGACCTGCCCAGACCAACTGGCAAGCCATCTTCCTCCTCAAAGGGCAGGCACAGAGCAGCACGCCTACTCGCTCTGTTCAGCCCCAGCCCCAAGGGCTGCCACATGCACCAAGGCCCCACCAGAGAAAGGCCTCCCTCTACACTGCCCCGCAGCCCACACTGGACGATCCAGCACACGACAAGGGACCTGCGCCTCTATTGAGAGCACACACCTGACTGGATGCCTCCCACACCTGGGCAGCACCTGCAATTACCTGGTGTCCTGTAGTCCAGCTCTTATCTTTGTGTACTAATATTGTGTTTAGTCTGTGTCATTGTACTGTGTCCTGCACATGTACCTTTTTGTCGTAACATACGTGTAAGATTGGTTATTCTGTGTTTGAGCCCTGTTCCTTTGGTAGCATGCTGTAGACCCACTATTGGAAAGAATCCAAATCAGTTACTCGTACTCAGAGAGCAAGAAGTTGAGCTCTGAGTAGATAGCGTAATAATTTATATATACTATATCTATATATCGATAAGGTTAGGTTAGGTTAAGGTTAATTTAGGTTTGGTTAGGTCAAGGTAATTTAGGCTAAATACAGAAGGGAACAGTAACTTCCAGCATAAGTCACTCCATGCACAGGACACCGTCAGTTCATAACAAATATCGGGCACAAAGCCTTTATTTTCACACATGTTGCACTAAAAGCAAAAACATGAATTTTACTGCTCTTCTATCATTAACATTTTACTGCTTTTCTATCATTAACTTTTTTTTTTTTCCCCAGCAAAGAACTATCCACATCGTAAACACACCCGGCTCATTTTATCCATCTGATCGTTTGCATTTAAGCTCCTACATCACATGCCACTTTGTCCAACAGTTTTAAATTTTCATTTAAAATGAATGCTTTTCTTGTGTTCATAGCACTTTCAGGGTGCTTATGCATAAATAAAGTTAGTTTGGAACCACATGCTCTTACACACAAAGCTTTAGTATGACCAACCAATCACGGAGCTTTCTCCTTGTATCAGCTGGTAAACACAACAAAGCCCTTCACTGCCAAGATTGCAAAGAACAAGAAAGAAAAGAGATACTCCCAGCCCATCCTAACTTCTCCCCTCATGAATTAATGGCATTAATAAATAAAGTGGCCCAAAGGAAGAGTGTTATATTTGATTCCCTGCATAATGCCATCACTAAAACAGCCACGAACTGTGCCTGGGATTATGTTACTTTTTCAGTGAACAGTGTCAGCAGAGTTTAACAACATAAAATACTTTAGTGAATCCGGTCCCGGGACTGTATCCACCCGCTGATATTTAAAACCTTGTATGTTATATCCACCCACGGATATTTAAAACCTTGTATGTTAAAAATGCGGATGTTAAGGGATGACTGTACTGCCTGAGGGCCTCCCAATCTACGGCTCCAAAATGCCTCAATTGACGATTCTTTGGAGGATCCACAGGCCATACTGGAACGATAGGACATGTTAAGGTGATATGGTTGTGATTGGAGGAGCCCAACAGAGAGAAGATTAACAACACAAGCAGAAGGATTAGTTGCAAGGAAGAGGTCAGGTATGTTGGAACTCTATCCGAGGCAGTCAGGGATAAGAGTAGGGTGTTGTACAAGTTGCTCTAGGTCATTAACACGTCCAGCCCCGACTGATTTTTTACCCAACACACCCTCAGAACCCGACCGATTTTTTTTTTTTTTTTTGGCTCAAACCTCCGCTTTTGGCGAGAAACATCGAAAATTCATAGAGAAATCGCCCTCCTATGCTTATAAATGTTGGTACAGGTGTCAGTCAGCCTTACGTTTTCCTTCTTTCTCAGGGTACCTGGCTAAGGAAAAAAACTATGGAAGGGTTAACTATTTCAAGCCACTTTAAATTACGTATTTATTTATTTATTTGGTACGAATTTACATATAGTACAAGTCTATAATGGTTTTCACACAATAATATAGATGATAAAAGCATTGTTCACTCACCCAAAACCCCAGCATATGGCACCTTCCTTTATAACATTACCACCTCATCACTTCTGTTTGTTTCTCCCTCTAGCTTCTTTGTTTCTTTGTCCCCCACCTCAGGAATCACTTTTACCGTGAATGTCGTCATTGGAGACCGTGGGGCAACATATCTTTACTGGCCAGGTTACTGCTAGGGTGAATTACCGAGTGTGAGGGGGAGGGGGGGTCAGGTGGGGCCAGGCAGTATCCCCGCTTGAAAGCACGTAGAGGAAGGTCTCCCACATACGCCTACCAAAAATCACCCGCTAATGTTGAAAAATGTGCAGACGACGGGCCTTGCAACTGACTGACGTACGATGCACGTCGGTGGGTCTGTCTGGGGAAAAAAGTAGTGACTTGCATCATACGTCAGTGAGACTCATCGGGTTAAGGATAGAAAAGGTGTAGGCTTATTCACCAGGTGGATCAGTGAAAGGAGAGGAGAGCCAAAAGTGGTGGTGAACATTGAAATCAACTAGAATGGAGACTTCAGAGAGAGGAGAAATGAATGTGTTCCATCTTAGAAGTAAGATAGTTGAAGAATTTGTCAGTCAGTAGAATTAGGGGATAAGTAAACAGCAGGGATATATTTAGTCACAGAATGACAGGAAAGCCGCAGCCAGAGAGTAGAGAAATTGGAAGATTCAAGTTCACGAACGTGAGAGCAAGATATATCTTTGCGTAGATATGCACAACAGCTACCTCTGGCTTTGGAATGAGTATAGAGGAAGTAGGAGGATACAGAGAAGGGTTTGATATCAGTCGCCTCAGACAGTAAAGTCTTAGTTAAGAAGAGAAGGTGAGGTTTAGAGGAGGAGAGGTGGTGCTCAACGGACAGTTAGAGGAAAGGTTGTGAATGTTGCAGAAATGAAGAAGTGAGTCGGACAGTGGTTCCAGGCATCTCGCTGGGTCGTCATCAGGAGAGGGGCAGATGGTGGGGACATTTATGCCCCCCTCCCCTCCAGGGACTCCAAGGCTTGTTGTTGAGATGCCATTTTGCTAATTTTGAATGGGATGTGTAGTGTGTAATGTGCATGTAGTTTGGTGTTGATAGTAAGAAGAACTTGTATTGGAGAGCATGCTGGCCTGCTCTGTGTTATTGAAGCACTGAAAAGTTCAGCAAAAGGGGATGGTCAGGAGGTAGTCCGGAGGGCTGATGAAATGGGAGCTCCAGCTATCCCTGTCATCAGATTTCCATCCACCTTGGGAGTACTGCCTTGCTTGACTGGTGCTACAGTCTACTTCCCGATTTGTTTGTGGCCATCCCTTATGGAATTGAGGCATCTGGCAGTAGCAGATAGATAGATAGATAGAACAGAGCCAAAGGTATGTCCCGGTAGTAGCAATATCCGGATAATGAACAATATCCCTCTCTACTACATCCAGATTCTACCTACCCAACCTCCAACCTATGCCGTACCTAACCTATTTGTACAGTACCTCTTCTTATTTTGGCAGTGTTTTCCAGTCATTCAGGCACATTTAGACAACAAAACACACATAGGAATATCCAAAATAATTAACACCAAGAAAATCATGAAAAAAAAAAACTGACAACCAAGAAATGCCCTACCTATAGACTATGTACAGTACCCCTCCTAATTTTGGTACTGTTTTTGGTCAATCTGCCTTATTTATACATCGAAACACACATTTGAATATCCAAGGTAATGCTAAACACCACGAAAACCATGGGGGAAAAAAAACTACCAATACGTACAGTACCCCTCCAAAGTTTGGCAGTGTTTTCTGGTCATTCTGCCATATTGGGATATCAAAACACACACAGGAATACCCATATTAATGCTAAACACCAAGAAAATGATGCATAAACAAACAAAAATTTACAAAAAACCTGAAGACGGTTGGAAAATCAGTTATCTTTCTGTGACACGAATGTTAGCTGCACCCGGGGCACAAAAAAGAAAAGAAAAATCCACAGCCAAATATGCCCCTGGAAATTGGTCATATTGGTATAAATGGTATACCATCATCTTTGCTGGTGTTTATACTATAAGATAAACTAATAAAAACACAGAAAAGTAATGAGTAAAATAACAAAACTGCAGTGAGAGTAAATGTTCAAGAGTAACTCTTAACCCCTTACCTGCGGGTCATCACTCTCGTGATGGTCGGGCACAATGGATCAAACCGCGGGGCATCACTTTGGTGATTCTGTGTTCTTTTGAATTCGCCCTGGCTTTCAAGTGGCGACTTGTATCATCTATCAGTACTGCCAATGTCCAACAATAGTCAGAGCTGCTAATGTCATCAGTACTCCCATCCATTGTTGACAATTTAGCCATTTTCCCCCATTCTAGACTCCCCTTTCTACCTCCCCTCCATTACCTTCTCGTGTCGTCTGCTCAGCTGCTTTGCGCTACGCAAATCTTCCCTGGATTTTTCCACTGATTTCATCCACTGAAATGAGCCCTATGCCATATTCTTATACAAAATAATATATATATATATATACAGTAGGCGCGGAAAGTGTTGACGCCATCTTAAAAAAAGAAAACATTCTTGTGGTTAACAAGGAGAAACAAATAAATTAACACTCACCATTGAATTTAGTATTTACTGGGATTCCCCTTCACCTTAACTATCTTATTAAGGGGTCTGGGGAGACTGATGGCGTAGTTTTGCAGAACAGATGGACCAAAACTGCTCCATAGCTGCAGCCTCAAGTTTAGGCAAAGATGATGTGTCCATACTACGCAGCTGCCGCTTCATGTGCGCCCATAAATTCTCAATGGGATTGATATCTGGGCTGTTTCCGGGCCAGTCTCGAATGAAGGGACCCTCACAGTCTGTTAGCCACTGTTTCACTGACTTTGCAATATGTGCAGGGGCAGAATCTTGCATAAATACTCTTGCCTTGGTTTTATCAAAAGAGTCACTTAAAACATCACATAAGAGCTCGAAATAATTGTTCTGGTTCACTTTTTCATTTGCAGGTTGAATTACCAACCTACCAACACCATAATATGTAAAGCAGCCCCAAGCCATGAGTAAGACAGGGTATTTAACAAACTTGGGAGTGTACTTAGGATCCAGGGGGTCACTGCATGGTTTGTGGTACACTCGTGATGAAGGGGTACCAGTGACAGTAAATGTTGACTCATGACTCCAAAGCACAGTTTTCCATTGCTCCTCACTCCAGGCAAGATATTTCTTACAAAAATTTACTCTCTTTTTCTTCTAAAGTGCAGTTAGCAGTGGTTTGTTACGAGCACAAAAACTCCTGTAGCCCAGATTGTCATGCAACAGCTGCTGCACACTTCTGACAGACACATCTGCCAGCAACTGTGGGTTCTTTTCCTTTAAATCCTGTGCTGTTAGCCTTGGAACCTTGCTAACTTGCCTTGAGATCAGCTGACGGGTCCTGAAGGTTGTCTTACGAGGTCTCCCAGGCTTGGGAAGTGGAGTGGGAGGAATGGCCTCCCCACTGTGCTTGAACCGCTTCACCAGTCTCTGCACTGTCCTCAGTCTAACACCATGAAATTTGCAATAAATCGGAGTTTGTGGCCAGCTTTGTATAAAGTAATCACTTCTACACATTTGTCCTTGCTTGTGGTTACTTTAGGCCTGATGAGAATGTGGTAGGTAATCAAATAACTGTGTTATTTGAGTCAAAACATGCCCTCGTGGTGCATCACACACAGAGACAATCCTCCTCCTGTGGCTGCCCAAACATTACTGAGCCTGCTCCTGTGGTGCCAAACCTATCAAGCAGGGTTGCCAGCTCCTGTTGAAAAAGCGTCAGCTCATTTCGCATCACAGGGGAGGGTAGTACTGACCCTACTTCACTTAAGGCGAAAAAGAATGACGTCGGCAAAAAAACGTCAATACTTTCCACGCCTACTGTACAGTAATCCCTCTAATATCCGGACGTCCAATAACCGGACATACTCACTAACTGGACATTCTGGGCTGCCCAACCCCCAAAATGCAAAAAAATCGAAAAAAAATCGATTAATTTTCAATTTTTGGGGACCGCGTCAGTTTGAATTTCCCGCGCGCGCCGATCCCCTCTGTTTACACTCGTGACGCCACTATCGGTCGCCATTACCCACTCCCCTCCTCCCTTGTGAACAACTCCGAAAATGGCGGCCGAAGTGATTGCTTTTGTCGTGATACCCTACCTCCTACAGTGCTAGATACTGCTCTTCACCTTCTTCATCATGTGTGTGATGATGGCCCCGCCTCCTGAGAAGAGGAAGAGAGTGGTTCTGACTCTGGAGAAGAAGAGGCAGATATTGGACAAGGTGGATGCCGGCTGGTCAACAGGGCGCATCGTACATGAGTTCAACCTCTCTCGCTCCACATTGTTTGATATCAAGAAGTCCCGAGACAAACTACAGCAGTACATGGCTGATTTCGCATCGAAGACCAGACGAAACGTGCAGAGGAAGGTGATGTTTACTCCTAAGTATGCAGACATTGACCGCTCCACGTTGATTTCGTATCGACAACAACGAGCTGCTGGTGTGTTGGTACGTGGAACGGAGCTGAAAGCTGCTGCTGAAAAGTTCGCAAGGCTACATGACGCCCCAGACTTCAAGGCATCTGAAGGTTGGCTCTTCGCGTTTAAGTTACGACACGGACTTACCAACCGTAAGACCCATGGCGAAGCTCTGGACGCTAACGACGAAGGAGTAGAACAGTTTCGGCAGAAGGTGAATGGCTTGATTGATAGGGAGGGCCTCACTCTTGATCACGTTTACAACGCTGATGAAACTGGCCTATTTTATCGTTCAATACCCACAAACACTCTCGCTGAGAAGACGGAGAAGCGTTTACCTGGCCCCAAGCTCTCGAAGCAACGTGTGTCTGCTTTGTGCTGTGCCAATGCTAACGGCATGCACCGACTCAAGCCCGTTATTGTAGGCCGTGCAAAGCAGCCTAGGTGCCTTCGTGGGTTAATGAATGCCTTTCCTGTCGTGTGGTATCATTCTCTGAAGGCTTGGTTCACAACCAAGATCTTCAAGAATTGGTTCCACCGACACTTTGTTAAGGAGGTCATTCGTTATCAGACGGAGACACTGAAAATCCGACGAGACCAGGTAAAGGCCCTCCTGATTCTTGACAATGCACCTGCGCATCCGTCAGACAAGGAGTTGGTGGCAGAGAATGGTCGCATCAGGTGTCTGTTTTTGCCACCTAATACAACTGCTCTCATCCAACCAATGGACCAGGGAGTGATTGTGGCAACGAAGAGGCTATACTGACAGAAGTTTTTGGACAAGGTGATGGTTGTGTACGAGGACGAGGACGATCGCAGGGAAGGATGTGACATGCGAGGACAAAAAACACTCGAAAACATTCGCCGATACACCCTCAAGTCTGCCATCTACAACTGGGCAAATGCATGGAATGAAGTCTCTGTCAAGACTTTAGAAAATGGTTGGTCTCGCCTACTTCATGGAAGTGACGTGGTGCACGATTTTTTGGGTTTTAACGTGGATGACTTTCATGCAAGGCTTCGTACGGGTGGAGACGATGTGGATGTCGACGAAGTGCGCGAGTGGTTGGATGACGACGAGGGCGATCCTGGGTATCAGATCATGTCTGATACCGAGATCGCACCTACTGTTGCTGGTCCCAGTACCCAGCAGGAAGATTCTGATGAGGACAGCGATGATGATGCGGACTCCTCACAGGTTGCAACTGCCCCAACGATCCTCAGGCTGAGCACAATCCGGCACTATGTGGAGTTCGTCCTTGACTATCTAGAACACCCGGACTGCGACACAGAGATGGGGTCATTGGAATTGGCGAGTCAAGTGCGAGGTTTCAGGCAACGCATCATTAATCGTCAAAATCGTCGTCCTCTGCGTCAATCAACCATTGAGAGTTTTTTTCAGGCCAGTCAACCCCGCCGTCGTCCACTCTCGCTCCACACCATCATCTCACGAAGACAGGCCTTCTAGCTCCGATCCACAGCCCAGCACATCAGGCACGGCTGAATCACCACTGGATGTTAGTTTGCGTCTATCTTCG
>JAGKTI010002284.1:46772-69135 GCA_018397915.1 Birgus latro | reverse complement strand
CCCCCCCGGGGGACTCCGAGGCATGATTTTTATGTGCCATTTTGAAAATTTTGAAAAGGAAGTGTAGTGTGTAGGTGTATGTAGTTTGGTGCTGACAGTTAGAGAAACTTGTATAGGAGAGCATGCTGGTCTACTCTCTGTGTAACTGAGACACTGAAAAAGTTCAGCAAAGGAGGATGGTCAGGAACAAGTCCTGAGGGCTGATGAAACGGGAGCTCCAGCTCTCCCTGTCATCAGCTTTCCATCCTCCCTGGGAGTACTGCCCTGCTCGACTGGTGCTACAGTCTCCTCACATATAAAGAATATGGCAAGAATAACAGTGAACCAAATGGAACAGTAAAAACAGTGCACTACACTACTGTAGGGCTTACCTCCAAAAGTAGAGGTTCTGCACTTGTTGCAGAAACATGCCTGGCACAGGTAGCCATACTGGCCCCACCAAACCCATGTCAGGCCTGGGTGTGGTTTAGTCACTGTCAGAATCACCCTCCATTAGCACTCAAGGTAGTACTGGGGTAACAAAGGGGTTCTGGAGCATGAGGGATGATGCTCCACCTTCTCATTTATTTCCAATTTCTGGGCAAGAGAAAGCCTCACCCTCTCCTTTTCCTAAACTTTAAGCATGGTTCATACAAGCTTTAGTTCACTGAAACAAACAAACAAACAAACACACAAATAACGCCGTAATACCATGCCAAAGATGCACACGCGCAGTGCAGTTGTTTACAGATGTGGGATCATGTGAAGACTACATGGGCCCAGCGACGTCGCCGAGTCCTCGCCGCTACCCAGGCAGCTTGGCAGGGGCGTGTGGCAACACCGCACTCTGCTGTCAGGGGAGTGTTTCCAGTATGGGCTCAACGACGCGCTCGAATCATGAGACTTTTCCTGGTAATTCAGTGGTCTTTGGAATGGAATTTCCTCGATGGAATTACAGTAAAATCTCGGCATAACAGACCAGTATACCAGAATTCACTTTTATCAGAACCGAGGAGCGACCGGACTAAATTCTTATACAGGTGTATCAGAAAAATTCCGAAAAAGCCAGGAGTCTAGACTGCCTGACCTCAATCCGGAGCGGCCGTAGCATCACTCATATTTTTCGGAAAAAGTCGGCTAAATACGACTTCAGTCCGGACCAGTGACGCATGGACTTCCCCCTTTTTGAAAGGAGAAAGTACGCTGTATCAGAGTGTTGTCCCCATGGTTTGCGGGTTCGTGTGACTATTGTCCCCGTATGCTCTGCCTCAGTCTGTCCTACGATCCTCTAGTTTTCGGTTCACTACCACTGCGCTCTTAGCATCCCATTTTTACCCACTGCTAATTCATTTGAAATGGCTTCTCCTGCCCCATCCACTTCTTTTGCTGCCTCTGTCAAGACCAAGTGAAAGTCACTGTCTCTAAAGGAAAAGCTGATGATTCTGGAGGAATACGAGACAGGGATGAACAGCCAGATCCTAATGAAGAAGTATAACATGAAGAATTTCGACTTTTTATTATTTCATCCATGCCAAGGACAAGCTGAAGGCCATGGCCAAGAAAACTGAGATCAGAGGGAGTACAGCCAAGGTGCTTAGGGAGAGAAGGCAGCCTTACAAGGGACTCGACAACAGGGTGTTCACATGATACAAGCAACAACGCGCCGAGGGTGCACAGTGGAGTCGCAATTTAAGACAAAAAGAAACAACAATCTTACAAGAACACAGGTATTTAATTTCTCCCATAAGTACTTAATTTCACAGTAATTTCACTCAACTGCGTGATAGAACTGTGTGGGAAGTGGATGCATTTAGGTAATGGATTTCCAGAAGACTGCTTTTGTTTACAACTCTTGTGTTATGCTTTTGTCGGCTGCTGATTGGCTTCCTCGACCTGACCTGACTCACGTGACCCATGTCCCATATCACCTGCCACTGCCTGCCACAGTGTTGTGTGTATTGTTGCTGTGATGAGAAGTGTTTATTTGCTTATTTCCTTCCTCCTCATTTCCTCTCAGAACTCTGGGCATGTGGGTCCAAACTAACCTTACTTATGCCTAAACACCCTGAAAGTGCTAGGAACACAAGAAAAGCATTCATTCCAAAGGAAAATGTAAAACAGTTGGACGAAGTGGTGTGTGGTGTGGGAGCTTACATGCAAATGATCAGACATAAAATGAGTCTGGTGTGCTTAAAATGTGGATAGTTTCTTTGTTGGGAAAAAAAAAAGTTAATGATGAAGGAGCAGCAAAATTCATGTTTTCGCCTTGGGTGCAACGAGTGTGTGTGTGTGGGGGGGAGATATTTTGTGCCCGACCTTTGTTACAAACTGACGGTTTTTGGTAGAGAAAATTAGGCTCTTACTCTAGGTGAAGACACTACTTGCTGACGTAAATAGTTAGGTAAGATCATTATGTGAGATCAGTTCTTTTGAATTACTGTATACTGTACTGTCATACAGGTTACACTGCTTGGCTGACTTTTTTATTATTCATGATTACTGCATACGTGTGTATCTGAGAAGTGAGAAGTATGCAATCACTCCAAGCTGATGACTTCAGTATAGATTTTTTTCCTTTACTGTTGATGACTAATGACTTTCTAAAATAGTTTCCCACTTTTTTTTTTTTAAATGAGTGTGCCAAAAGCGATTCTTGGCGAAACATGCAAGATTCTGGGCAGCCATCATTCACATGTTAATAGGTTAGAAGTTTTTGCTTGAATGGTAATGAGGACTTTCAAGAGGCTTCGTGGCAATCCTTGGTGGTCAAAATTTTTATGGGGCAAAACTAGTCGGTTAGGTTAGGTTAGAATGCACTGATGCGTCAAGTCAGCGACATCGTAGTGTAAACACATGTCTTGGATGTCTTACAGCAGACATATCTTTAATAAACTATCTTTAAATATATTTTCAATGAAGAATATGGGGCTCCTAGAACCTAACCCCCTATTTTATATGTACATATATGTCACGATTTAGTGTGAAATTAATTTAGAATGAGGTTCTGCATAACCCATCTTGTGTTGTATGAAGACTCTACTGTACTAGTGCACAGCACCGATATTCAAAATGCCGCTGAACGCCTTGCTAGACATCTTTGCCATAACGATTTTGAGACAAGTTATGCATGGTTATTCCGGTTCCACAACGGGCATGGGTGTTTCTGGCGTAATTCACCAAGGAACACCCAATCACCATCCAGAGTGCTCCAGCCAATAAGCAGATGAAAGACCGTATATCCATTCTTGTCTGCACCAATGAAGACGGGTCCCACAGCATACTTGGGCAAGTCAAGGAATCCCACGGCTTTGAGGAAGGTTGTGGACTCCTTGCCCGTGGACTACTACCACAACCCCTCAGCCTGGTTCATGCTGAAAATCTTCTTGCACTGGTTCAAGGAGGTAAGTTCAGTTCAGTTCATTAAATATAAAACAGAATCAAATAAATGCAGCACTGTATAACCAATATAAAAGATCAGAATAAAATAAATGCAGTACAGTACATCCAATACTGTATAAAAGTTTAGTTCATATTATATACAAAAGAATTAAATAAATGCAGTACTGGACAGTATACCCACTACAAAATACTGCACTGCACACTAATATAAAATAATACAGTGCAGTAATATATAATAAATATAATGGGCAGTGCATGCTTTAATATAGTTAACGAGAGAAAATATCAATTACGATATAAAATATCCCAATAAAAAATAAACGGACACTTTTAGCCACTCTCATGTAATTTTAGTGTACGGGTATATTTCCTACGTTTGAAAGCAGAGAAGTGGTCATGAGGTGGAATTTATTAAGATTTTCATTATAATCTTTTCCTCTCCTTCAGGTGTTCTGCCTGGCCATGAGGAAGTTCCAGCACTGAGCGTACAGCATCGTTCCCAAGGATGTGAGGGCTGTACTGCTGCTGGACAATGCACCCGCACACCCTGCCAGCGATGTCCTTGATAACGAGGATGGCAACATCAAGGCCATCTTCCTGCCACACAACACCACGTCCTTGATTCAGCCCATGGATCAAGGGATCATCAAATCATGCAAGAGGATCTACCACAGAAAGTACCTGTCAGTGTCTTGACTGTGGTGGAGGAAGGCATGGTGGAAGAAGGGTACGTGGACGGGTGAGGCAGTAAGACACTGGAAAACCTCCAGGCATAAACTATCAAGTATGCCATCTTTAACTGGGCAGAGGCATGAAAGAACGTGCCTTTGTCTGCCCAGAAAAATGGGTGGACGAAGATGTTGAAGATGCCAAGGTGTGCGAAGAGTGATTTTGAAGGGTTTCAGTTGACCGACCTCAACCAGCTTCTGCAGGCAGCTGACCAGGACAACCTCACAAGTGAGGAAGTGAAGGCGTGGCTGGATGAAGATGCTAACATCCCTAGCTACCACTACCACCATCCCACCAGGCAGCAGAAGCAGGAGCAGGAACAGCAGCAGCAGCAGCAGTGGCGGTGTGGGCGGTGGTAGTGGTGGTGGTGGTGGGGGAGGAGGAGGAGGAGGAGGAGGAGGAGGAGGAGGAACAAACATATATCCAACAACACAAATACTCCATCATCATCATTTACAGAAAAAAGAATTATTAAAAGAAATTGGAGGAGGAGGAGGACAAAACAAATTCTCCATCATCATCATTTACAGAAAAAAGAATTATTAAAAGCAATTTCTAACATTAACTTGCCTGGTTGCCATATACATTTGCAGCATATGCTCGCTTGAAGTCTGATTCCTGTATGCTATTCAGCCTCTGGGTGAAGGAATCTCCACAGTGTCTCTTCTCAGTATCTCCAACTGTTTTGTAAAATCCCAAAGTGTAATTACTTAGCAAAACAAGAATTTCAGCTGTGTACAATGAACAATATAAAGAAATACTGCATAAAAAAAGGGACATTCAATTTGAAATTCAGTCAACAGAATTATTAATTCCTTTTTCCTTAATGACAGAAAATTACAATACATTCTCAAATTTACGCACCATTTGTTACTGTAAAAACCTCACCAAATTTAAGTACAGTAATTCAAATTTCAATGGATTTCATCATCATCATCATCTTAACCTAACCTTGTGTTACCCCATGAGGAGAGTAGGAGCCCAAGGCTAGGCAAGTTGGTCCTGACATTGAAGATGAGAGTGACCAGTCACATTCATCCCCGAATGGCATTACGTGAGCAATAAACCCCAACTACCCCTTGGATACAAACCTGCACAGGCTCAATCTGACTGCAGTGCCTTAATTATCCACTAATTCACCAGGCACCATAATCTAGTTACATGGTTACCACACAGCACAGTAAATGGTTTCCTGGTGTACAAGAAACCATTTGGCTTGTCACTCAGTGTAGAGTCACCAATAAGCAGAAGAGGAAAAAATGAAGAAAAGAATGATAGAAGAGGGAATGTAGAGTCATCCATATGCATAAGGAAGAGGAAAGAAGGAAGGAATGAAAAACAGAAGAGGACGGAAGGAAGAGAGGAAAGGGCAGTCACCCGAGAGCAGCACTTTGGGTGACTGATGAAAACACAAATAAATAAAATAAAGGCTTTTTTCTGTTTAGTTTCTTCATATTACTCCTTACTTTGAACATCGGCCATTTGTCTTATTTGTTTTACAGGGAGAGGCAGTAACCCTCCGCAAACCCACTTGCTGACTCGTATCGAACACATATGGGTTGGTTATATGGTTACCATTTTGCGTTGTAAATGGCTTCCTGGGTTATAGGAAGCCATTATGCTTGTCACTCAAGGTAAAGCCACCTGGAAAGGAAAGAAGAGTAATAAAAAGTGACAGGAAAGATGGGAGAAATAAGAAGAGAGGAGGGAAGAGAGAAAAAGAATGATAAAGATGAAGGAAGAAATAGGCAGCACTACATCAATGTGGGTGGATGATGATTGCCACTACCTACCACCATCCAGTATACAGTAATCTCTTCAATATCTGATGTAACAGAATCAAAGGCATGTCCGGAAATTAAATATGTCCAGAAACTAGGCCAGAGCCTTCCGGACAGGTACTTATGGACCCTAACCCAACCTAACTCTGAAAACCACCTACGTAACTCCCTACCGGATATGCATAGCACCTATTTAAGATCCTATTCACACAAGTAAGGGCCAGAAAGCATGAAATAAATGAAAAGGAACCAGAGAATGAGGAATTAGAGGTGAGTATGGAAAACATTTAGCAGCTGACAGGGTACTGTAACTCCCTACCAGACATGAGCAGCACCTATTTAAGACCCTATTCACACAAATAAGGGACACAAAGCATGAAATAAATGAAATGGAACCAGAGAATGAGGAATTAGAGGTGAGTATGGAAAATATTTAGCAGTTTCTAGTACAGTGAAAGCTCGATTATCCAGGCTCGGATTATCCAGCCTTCGGATTAATTGGGCCGTGACTGAATGATTCATTGGTACGATAATTCATAAAATTAACCGTACGATAGCTCCAGTTTAAACAGAAAGCACCGCGGTTGCTAGCGAGCGAGCTACGAGTAAACGAGCGTGAGTCTACCCCCCACCCACACCTCTCGCTCACGACTCCCTTGTTTGACTCGGTCACTCACGTGTGCTACATTCACCATGGCTAGTTCACCTGTTACCTCTGCTGATTTACCAGTATGGCCGTGGTTTATTTTTATATTTGTGATGTTGGCGATGCCCTTCATCATTATATCCATGGCTCCACCACCAACAAAGAGGAAAAGAACTGTCCTGACGCTGCAACAGAAGCTGGAAATTATTAAAAAACTTGAATCTGGTTGGAGTATTAAGCACTGCTTAGAGTTCTACGGAATAGGCAAGCAAACTGTGTCTGACATTCGAAAATCCAAGGCAAAACTAATGGAATTCTCTGGTAAGATAGCCATTGACTGTAAAGTTAATGGGTCGTCGGCTGCCAGAAAAACCATGAAAATTGCAGTGGATGATCGTCTAGAAGACGCAGTGTATAAGTGGTTTGTTCAGCAACGGAGTGTCGGCGTTATGGTACGGGGTGCGGAGATTAAGTGTGCTGCAGAGGAGCTAGCTAACCATATCGGCATTCAGGATTTCAAGGCATCTGATGGTTGGCTTTCTCGTTTCAAAGCAAGGCATGCTATGGTAAACCGACGTGTGTTTGGCGAGTCTCTGGATGCAGATACATCACAAATTCAGCCGTTTCGGGAGAAATTGCTGAAGCTTATACAAGACGAAGGTCTTCTTCTCTCCCAGGTATATAACGCTGACGAGACTGGTTTATTCTACCGGTCATTGCCCCTGAACACACTTGCAGAGCGCCATGAAGAGTCTGTTCCTGGACGCAAAATTTCCAAAGATCGTGTGTCTGTGTTGTGCTCTGCAAGTGCCGATGGTCTGCACCGGTTGAAGCCGCTCGTGGTTGGCAAGGCTCGTCGCCCACGCTGTCTCCGCACCTGTATGGATAAATTACCTGTTTTGTACGACTTCTCCAAGAAAGGCTGGTTCAACGTGGCGATTTTTAAGAAGTGGTTCTTTGATCATTTCATCCCTGAGGTGCGAAGATTTCAACAGGAAGTGCTGAATATTGCACCAGCTCGTGTACGAGCAATTCTCCTGCTTGATAACACCCCTGCTCATCCTGGCATTTCTGAACTCGTGAGCGATGATGGACAAATCAGGTGCATCATGCTGCCTCCTAACACAACATCGGCTATCCAGCCTATGGATCAAGGCATCATATGCGCAGCCAAGCGACTCTACCGACGACGATTCCTTGAAGAGGTAAGTTTTAATTCATCGTATTTGTCATTAACTCCTTCAGTACAAGAAAAGCTTTTCTTTTGGTAAACATACGTTTTATCAGAGGCAGTAAAATCACCTTACCAAATCAATTTTTCCAGTCTGTACTTTGTGATTTTTTTCTGAGGCGGTAAAATGTTTCAGCTAACCAAACCTAGCTTAACTGTACCTAATAATTTACCCAAGCCTAACCTAGCATCCAGTTGAGAAACGAAAATCACCTTTGAGTACGTTTAGTAAGACAGACAATTGTAGGTATGTGCACGTGATGATAAAAACGGTAAATGTGTTCCTTATTGCAGTTTCCTATTTTGGGTGTATTTTTTTCTTTTCTAACATTTGATAGTTTTTTAGTTCATTTGAGTGTTTTGAGGTCTCATTTGTTGTGCAAATGAAAAACCATAATATGACTGACAATAATCTGATCGGATATATTAGTAATGGTGGAAGGTACTGGCCAAATCCAAGTTTAACTAAACCTAACCTAACCTAGCTTGACTATACCTAATAATTTAATCTACCCTAACTTACTAACATAACCCAGTATCCAGTTGGAAAACGAAATCCACCTTTCAGTATGTTGGGCAAGATTCGGTAATATTAATTTGCACACAAAAAACACATACAGGCATAATCCACTGAGTATGGTAAAATTGCCTGCTAAAGAAACAGTAATAAAGAAAACAAATTCCAAAAACAGGATTTTTTTTTTCTGCAGGAAAGTAACTTACGCCCCTGAAACGTCAGAAAAATACAGAAAATAATCTGAAGGAATATGAATTAAACTGGCAGGGTCTTTCTACTGCTTCAAATAAAGCGTACATTTACCTCTTTTTTTTTATGCTGGCTAACGTGTGCCGAGATTGTTACAATCAGGTAGGGTTGTTTTGTGTCCTGTGAGAAGTAAAATATATTGAAGAGGTTAATGAAATAAAATCTATACAAAGAGGTTTACGAAGTAAAATTTAATTGTGAAAAAAAGTAAAATTCGCAACCTAACCTATCGATACGACACTTTCTTGCGGAGGTCTGGCAACGTCTTTATTTTTCTTTCTTTTTCGTCTGCATGTATATTCCTAGGTCATGGTTGTGGTTGATGACGAGGAGAGGATACCAGAGGGCAAAGGACATTGGCAAAGTGTAAAAATTATTCTTTGAAGTCTGCCATATTTAACTGGGCCAAGGCTTGGGATGATGTTAAACAGACAACGCTTGCCAATGCCTGATCCAAGTTGTTTCAAAACAAGGAAGCCGTCCAAGATTTTGACAGTTTTGAGCCATACCAGGCAACTTTAAGACGTGGGGGAGAAGAGGTAGCAGCTGATGACATTATGGAATGGCTGGAAGCTGACGAAGGAGATCCTGGGTTCGAAATTATGACAGACGAAGAGATTGCCGAGTCTGTGCAGCGGAGAGAGGATGATGACAGTGACGATGACGATGGCGATGATGACGATGCAGCCAACGTCCCTAGGCCTCGTCTCTCACAGGCACGTGAAGCTGCTGATGTCCTTCTCAGTTTCCTGGATGGGATGGAAGACGACGCCGAGTTTTCTCGGTGCTACAACACCATTTGGGAGCTGAGAGACGGCATTATACAACGGCAGCACAGAGGCACAGGATTTCGTCAGACTCGGTAAGTTACGTAACAATGATGCGTTCTTTTTTTTTATTACATCATTTTCTTTATCGTTTCATCATTCATTAATTACAAGAATGGACACACCAAAGGCAGCTACTATAGTGTTTTTTTTTTTTTTTAAAGGATTTCGCAGTTCTTCCGTCCACGTACTGCTACTCCCCCGGTTCTCCTCCCGGTACTGTAGCAAATTCTTCTCCTGAATCTGGACCTTCAGGTGTCTCAAATACACATGGGTCCACTGCTGCCGATTCACCATCCACTTGTTGCCCCGTTGATGAGGCATTGCTCCGTTCGCGTTCACCCGAGGTGGACGACCCGGATTCGGAGTGAAGAAATAGTTTTTTTTTTATTGCTTATTCTTTTGTTAGTTCTTGTGTGTATGTGTGAAAAGCAGAGTACTGATACAAATAGTAAGGTAATCCATTAATAAATCAATTTAACAGTAGAGTACTGTACTTGTGTTTTGTTTTGATCGGATTAATCGTGATTTCGGATTAACCAGTCACCCCTTCACACCATATAGCCCGGATAATCGGGATATCTCTGTACTTACAACATGTCCGTGGCCGTTACATAGATTAACCCACCTCTTCTAAGGCTCTGGCAGTGGTGAAAATGCTCTTGAAGCATGTACAGTAATCCAGTGTTGTGCTGCACTTAATCCTTTGCACTGTGAATTATAATTGTTTAACACTGCACATTGTGTTCTTATTTGCGCCATGCCAGTTGCAACAGGCCAGTTTGCACTCTGAACTTAATCCTTTGCACTCTGAATTCTAATTTCTTAATACTGCACAACACTGTAAATTCCCATGTGGTCTAGTGGCGAGGTATTGCAGTTTATTCACAAAAATGAGCACGAACGACACTGCGACGAGCGTCTAGCCACGATGGTAGTTAAGCGGGAACTGGGGAGGAGGAAGCAGGGGGCCGCTCTACTACACGTGAAAACACAGCTGTTTGGCGCTGCGCGCCAAGTTCAAAGTACGGTTGAAAAAAAGGTCCCCCCCCCCACCTTCCAATTTGGGGGATCCGAAGGCCCGGGCCCAAAATATCCGGACATTAGGGTGTCCGAGAATTGGGCGTCCGGTTATTGCAGGGATTACCGTATTAACAAATGACTAATTAGTTGTCATGTGATTATCAATAACAACATAATAAAGGAGTCATGTTGTAGCAAAGTAAAAAAAAAATTACATAAAATATTAACCCCTACACCGCGGGGTTGTTGGAGGTTTTCCGTGCGTTTCCCGCGGGGATATTCACACTCCGACTGACTTTTTAAAAATATTTGCCAAAAATCAATCATTAGTCCTAGAATATTATAATTACATATGCATATGGCACATACCTTCAGCTTTCTCCTGGGATGTTTTTTTTGCACTCGTCAACTACCGTAGGACTTGTGGAGACTTCTGAAGTTGGGTAACTAATTCTCCACTTTACACTTCCCGACATCCCCTAATCTGAATACCACTGCCAGATATTATCACTAGAAACACTATTCAATGACTTCCAAGCAGTTTGGAATCCATACTAAAAAAAAAAAAAACACTGTGAAAGCAATGTAAAATACGAGCGCGTACGAGCCTCCCACTCGCACTAATTCACCACTTGTGTTCTCTCATTTCTTATACACTCATACTTTATTATTTCTAGTACTTTATTACACTTATATATATCTACAGTCCTTTACCGCTTCCCACACGATGTTTAGTAGGGGTAGAGGTCACAGGGCCTTTTATAACAGGCACAAAAGAGGCAGAAATGGACGGGCGTCATTTCTCTGAGAAGGACGAGAGCAAACTGGATGTATCTGGTAGCAGGGAGTTGAAAATGTCAGCTGCTACTGTATATGCTAAGAAATAAGTCATAGGAAATCTAGACATATAAATTAGGTAGTTCCAGGTGAATATAAATATCACCCAGGCTTCTCCCTTCCTTTCTTATATACATTTACATTACGAAAGTAGCTCATATGGCATATTTCACGGGGAAAAAAAGCAGGGGAAATTAGCGAACGAGTGCAGGGTATATCTATTTTTATTTCTTTAACTTGCAGATTTTTCATTGTTAATATTATAATTCCTCCTCCTTTTCCTAAATTTCTGTCTCTTCTCCATATATTGCATTCCTCTAAGTTTAGAGTATCATTTGATATCTTTGGGGTTAATTTTGTTTCAGTCAGGCAAATAATATGTGGCTCCTCTTCTTTGGTATAGTTGTCCATCTCTAATAATTTGGACACCATTCCATCTACATTTGAGTACATCAATTTAATCATCTTGCTTACATACTTGCCATAACTTGATTCTACTACCTTCCTTCTTTTTATTCCCTGTTGGTTATCTACCACTTTCGTATCTGCAATCCAATTACTTGTAAAAAAATTTACTCTTCTCTTCCTCTGATCTATCCTCATTCTTTGTTATTGCTTCCTCCCTCTTCTCCTGTAGTATTCCCAAATCCTCCTGAGTTAGGCATCTTTTCCATGTCTTTTTAAATTTCACTTTTTCCATGAGTTTGTTTGCATTTATTTAGTATTTCCTCCACAGTGTTCACACTTTGGAAGGTTACTTTCAGGGGCCTTGACTTATTTCTCTCATATTTCCCTAGACTTTTGTGTTGCTCTATGCCTTTATCACAGATTTCCTCTGATACTTCCTTCAATTAGCTCATTATATTTGCCATCTCCTTTTTGTCTCAAAATTTTGTTTTGTATTTCTTCTTCATCTATACCAGTGATTAATATAGATTTTTTTTATATCTGCTGAATCTCTGACCAATTTTGGGTTGTTTTTTATTGTTTCTATCACTTCCTTTCTAATGGTTTATTCTTCGACTCTTGTTTCTAAGTATTTCCTTACTTTCATCCTTTCAGCATACAGTGGGGCCTCACATCAGGCAAATACAGTAGTCTACAAAAATTGCACCAGATGCAAAATCACCAGATCTGGGGCAAACTTAAATGAGGAAAAATTAACAGGAGTCTTTTGTCACCCATAAGTTACCCTATTTTACATATTTTTGTACTTTTATCCCAAGGAAGTAAAATATAACTAAACTAAACATTGATATAAAGATGTAAAGGAAATAAAAACTCATCAATATCAAGTTCAGGAGTTTTATATTGGGCCAAAAGTGGGTTATTGGTTGATGAATAACTACTGGGTGGCAGCCTGGGTCGCTACCTCATCATCTCTGGCAAAGTACCCATCGTACTATTGTAACAAGTTATGGCTGAACACCACCAAACACAAGAACCGGGCACAAAAACTAGCCAGACAAGGTGGTAGCTGAGGTCTGTGCGGTGGTGGAGTACACAATGGCATTGTCACAAGATGGCCGCCAGGTGCCGAGCTGGATATGCATGGAATTTTGTCCGGCAAGCACCCGCCAGATGCAAGGCTATTTCACCAGATGCGGGGCTTTGGAAAGTTTCTAACCTGTTGCCAGACGTGAAACCGCCAGATAAAAAAACGCCAGATATAAATAGTTTCCACATAATTTTTGTAACTTTGCATCTCCCGGTGATGACACTGAAAGGTGCCTGGAACCACTGACTCACTTCTTCATTTCTGCAACATTCGCGGCCATTCCTCTAACTTCCCTTCTGTTGAACATCACCTCTCCTCCTCTAAACCTCACTTTCTCTTTCTTACTCAGACTCAGCTTTCTGAGGCAACTGACAGCAAACCCTTTTCTGTATCCTCCTACTTTCTCTATACTCATTTCAAAGCCAAAGGTGGTTGTTGTGTATACGTATGCAACGATCTATCTTGCTCTCGTGTTCCTGAACTTGATTCTTCTGAATTCTCTACTCTCTGGCTACAGCTCTCCTGTCATTCTCTGACTAAATATATCTGCGCTGTGTTTACTTATCTCCTAATTCTACTGACTATCAAAAATTCTTTGACTATCTTACTTCTACGATCGATCACATTCTATCCATTTCTCCTTTCTCTGAAATCTCCATTCTGGGAGATTTCAATGTTCACCGCCACCTTTGGCTCTCCTCTCCTTTCACTGATCCACCTGGTGAACAAGCCTACATCTTTTGTATCCTTAATGACCTAGAGCAGATTGTACAGCACCCTACCTGTATCCCTGACCACTTAGGAGAGAGGTCCAACACACTTGACCTCATCCCAACAACTAATCCTTCTGCTTATACTGTTAATCTTTGCTCTCCGCTTGGCTCCTCTAATCATAACCTTATTACCTTAACCTGTCCTATTGCTCTGGTAGGGCCTGTGGACCCTCCAAAGAAATGTTGTCGGTGGCACTTTGGAGCTGCGGACTGGGAGGCCCTCAGGCAGTACTTCTTTGATTTTCCCTGGAATGATTATTGCTTCCATGGCCATGAGCCATCTGAGTGTGCTTTGTGCATTACAGAGGTTAATCTCTCGGGCATGGAAGCATACATTCCTTTCTCATATCCTTTGACTAATGAAATAAGCTTTAGTTTAATCACGCTTGTTCCAATGCTGTCCGCAACAAGGAGAGGGCCTATAAAAGGTACCGGAACCAACCTACCCCTGAATCACATCTTTTTTATGTTTCTGCCCGGAATTGTGCTAAGTCTGTTCTTCGCTCTGCTAAAAATAATTTCATCCGTACTAAGTGCTCTCAACTCTCCAACTTGAATTCTTCCTGCTCCTTCTGGCACCTTGCCAAAACCCTTTCTAACAACTTTACGTCATCATCCTTCCCTCCTCTTTTCCACTCTGATGGCTGTGTAGGTATTTCTTCTACTGATAAAGCAAATGTCTTCACTCAGACTTTCTCCTCCAATTCCACCTTAGACGATTTCGGTGCTGTTCCTCCATCACTTCCTCCCTCTGACTTCCTCATGGCTGACATTAAAATTTCTTCAGCTGATGTACTTTCTGCCATAACTGGCCTCAATACTAACAAGGCATATGGGCTTGATGGAGTCCCTCCTGTTGTCCTCAATAACTGTGCTTCTGTGCTCACACCCTGACTAGGTAACCTTATCACCTTTGTCTGTCAACTTTTTCCTTTCCTTCCAGCTGGAAGTTTACTCTCATTCAGCCAGTTCCAAAGAAGGGTGACCATTCCCGACTGCTTTAACATCCTGTGTCTCAAAAGTTTTCAAGTCAATTCTTAACAGAAAAATTTTAAAGCATCTTTCCTGTCACAACCTTCTTTCTGATCGTCAGTATGGGTTCCATCAGGGGTGCTCCACTGGCAATCTTCTCACCTACCTTTCAGACTCCTGGTCATCCTCCTTTTGGAACTATGGTGAAAGCTTTGCCATCAGGGGTGCTCCACTGGCAATCTTCTCACCTACCTTTCAGACTCCTGGTCATCCTCCTTTCGGAACTATGGTGAAAGCTTTGCCATTGCAGTTGACATCTTAAAAGCTTTCGATCGAGTCTGGCATGAGTCTTTAATTTCCAAACTGCCCTCTTACAGCTTCTATCCTTCTATCTGTGCCTTCATCTCTAGCTTCCTTTCTGGTCGTTCTATAGCTGCTGTTGTAGACGGCCATCGCTCTTCTCCTAGCTCTATCACCAACTCTGTTCTATCACCAACTCTCTTTCTTTTATTCATCAATGACCTTCTAAGCTGTACATCTAACCCTATCCACTCGCATGCTGATGACTCCAACCTTCACCTCTCCATTCAGTTTCCGCAACGTCCATCTCAGCAGTTACTTCAACAAACAAGTGATGAGGCTATGGCAAACCTAATGTCTGACTTGGCTCGTATCTCTTACTGAGGTAAAAATAATCTTGTTGTTTTTAATGGATCAAAGACTCAGTTTTTACATCTATCAACCCAACAAAATCTTCCACAGGAGTACCCACTGATGTTTAACAATATCCAGCTTAATCCTGCTTCATCCTTGGACATGCTTGGGGTTTCATTCACTCGTGACTTATCGTGGAAAGATCATAGTACTGTACATCTCTTGTAAAATCTGCTTCCAAGACATTAGGTGTGCTAAGCCGACTCCGTACTTTCTTTACCCCTGCAGAGTTGTTAAGGTTATACACGGGTTTTATTTACCTCTGTGTAGTGTACAACTCTCATTTGTGGGAGGCTCCCCATATACAGCTCTTCTCAAAAGGGTGGAGTCAAAAGCTTTTCATCTCATCAGCTCTCCTCCTCTTACTGGCTCCCTTCAACCTGTCTACTTGCCGCACTGTTGCATCTTATCTGTTTTCTATTGTTACTTTAATGGTCACTGTTCGTCTGAACTGTCTGCTTGCATCCCCCCACCTCTATGACAGGCAGGTAGCACCCATCTAGCAACAAACTCTCATTCCTTCTCTGTCCAACTCTCTAATGTGAGAATTAAACGTTACTCCCAGTCCTTCATTTATGCAACAGGTCAACTCTGGAACTGCCTCCCTCTGTCTGTATTTCCTACTTACTATGATCTCCAGTCTTTTAAACGCGGTGTGTCCAGGCATCTTGAAATGATCAGATCTTGAATTTAGCTCTCTGTTATATTGTTTTTATTTTTTTCTTGGAAGGAACGGTTTGTAGGCTCCTGGCCTTTGGTTCCTTCTTCCTAGCATAAAAAAAAAAAAACTTCATTCACCTGGATCATCTCCTCTTCAATATCACTACTTTTGTCTATGAGACTGCTTGATTGCCTAGCTGTCTCTGTATCATTTCTGAACTCCTCCATAATACTCTCATGGATGACAACTGTACTTCCCAGTTCACTAATCTTCCTTTTAAGTGAATCAACCTCAACTGATAGCTCATCTACAATCATGTCTTTTTTGTTTAATTCCTTTAGTACTTTTTCATTTTCTTCCTTCTGCATGCTCAACTGCTTCTTAATTTCATCCATTTCACTTTGAAAGGCCTTCCCCAGCTTATTCATGCTCTCTACTAGTTTGTTATATTGCATCTCCAGCTGCTCACCTGGTGACAGACAACACTCAGCTGATGATGTGTTGATCAGCACATTCTTGCACTAATTGGATGTATTCTGTTATTTGGACAACACTTTTGTTTATACTTGCCCTACTATATTAGAATGCCATTTGGTTTAACCTAGTACAGAGCTTCACTCATATAAATATACTATTTAGGTGTGGCCAGTTGTGGCCAAGGGTGGCCAGTGCAAAGCGAGGTGATATGAGTGTTTTCTGACGCCTTAACCGTGTGTATGTTGTGTATTTACCTAATTGTGATATACAGGAAATGCGCTACGTTCGTGGGGTCCTCTCTCTGTTTCTCAATAAGTCAAAGTTTGCCTTAAACTCGTTTAAGTTTTTAGACTGGACGATCTCTTTGTCCAGGCTATTCCACAGGTCTATGCATCTATAAGGAAAACTATATTTCTTGATGTCCTTCCAGCAACTTGGCTTCTTCAGTTTCATTCAGTGTCCTCTTGTTGCTCTCTCTTCCCACACAAACAGATTTTCTCTGTCAATTTTATCTACTCCTATCATGGTCCTGAACACTGCAATCATGTCGCCCCTCTCTCTCCTTTCCTCTAAGGAAGGCAAATCCAGCCTTTCCAGCCTCTCTCTGTATGGTAAATCTGAAAGACTGGGGACCATCTTGGTTGCTGTTCTTTGTATTCTCTCAATCTTGTTTATATCTTTCTTTTTGTGTGGGGACCACACTACTGCTGCATATTTTAACCTGGGCCGGATCATGGCCACTATCAATTTTTTCATCATCTCCTCATCCATGTAATGAAATGCCACTCTTATATTAGTCAAGAGTTTATATGTCTCTCTCACTATCTTATTTATGTGCTTTACAGGTGACAAACTATCCTGGACCAGCACTCCCAAATCTTTCTCTTCTCTCGCTTTTCTAATTGGTCCATTACCCATAAAATAATTCAATGATGGCCACTTGGTACTTTTACCCATTTCCAATATTTTACATTTTTTTGCGTTGAATTTCATTTCCCACATCCGGCTCCAATCATGTATCCTATCCAGATCCTCCTGTAGCATTTTACAGTCCTCTTCAACCTCTACCTTTCTCAAGATCTTTGCATCATCAGCAAACAGGCTTGCATAGCTGTTCACTCCATCTCGTTTCATTTCGTTTTTGAAGGCTCCAACATGCTTGCATGCATCGGCCTTGGTCACCTAATGGCGGCTCTCCACGCTGCTCGATCCCTGGCAGCCTGCCTGATCAGTCCCTTAACTCTTAAGTCACACTTAATGACCTCATCCCATGCCTTTCTTGGTCTACCCCTCCCAACCCCTCCCCCAATATTAACAGCCCTCACCCTCTGCACCCAATTATCATCCCCCATCCTCTCCACATGTCCAAACCACCTCAGCCTAACTCTCCTCATCACAAAACCAATACACTCCAGTCCCATCCTACCTCTCAACTCTTCCATCGTAAACCCAGCCCTCCCAGGCCTTGCACGCAGGGACGCACTGCACATCCACCTAATCATTGTCATTTCTGTACATTTAAACCTGCGAATATCCTCTTCCTTTACTACCCAGGTCTCACTACCAAACAGCATCACACTCCTAACACATGCTGCATACAAAGACCCCTTAGCATGTAAGGAGAGTCCTCTCAATGTCAAGAGAGGCAACAGCTCCCTGAACTTCTTCCAACCACTTCTCACCCTAGCAAACGAGCTAACTCCAGCCCCACCTCTGGCACATAACATGTCTCCCAAATAAAACTCCTCCACACACTCAAGAGACTCACCTGCAAGTTCAACCCTCTCACACCTAACAATCTCCACCTGCTCTCCCCGACACGCCGCACACATGAAATCTGCATCATCTCGCAGTCTACCTCTAATACCACTACATCTCTTGTGCACCCACTTATCACAAACACTACACAAGATGAAATTACTTCCCACACCCTTGTGGCAAACGGCATATGGCCACTCTCCCTCTCCTCTGATTGTACCGCCACCAACCCTAGATATCATTACTTTTGTTTTATCTGCATTTACCCTGAAGCCCTTGTACCCCAAACCATCTCTCCACTTCTTAAATCTTTCCTCCACCTCCTTTTCATTCTCTGCAGTCAACACCAAATCATCAGCATACAGCATCTCCCATGGAAGTCCATCTCTGAAGTCACGTGAGAGGGCTTCAAGCACCATGATAAACAACAAGGGACTCAAAACTGACCCCTGATGCACACCAACATTCATGGAAAACTCATCACTCAAAGCTCCATTCACTCTTACCTGGGTGTGAGCACCTATGTACATGGCCATAACCACCCTAACCAGCCACTCTTAAAACCCAAGCTTTCTCATTGCCCACTTCACCACCTCTCTAGGGACTCTGTCAAAGGCCTTTTCCAAATCAACAAAAACAAAATACAATTCCCTTTTCTTTCCAATATATTTTTCCTGAAGCTGTCGAACAATGAATATGGCATCAGTGGTCCCTCTGCCTGGCATAAACCCAAACTGCATCTCATCGATATTCACTCTTTCTCTAATCATACCTTCTAGAACTCTCTCCATTACTTACATTATCTGATCTAAGAGCTTTATACCTCTGTAATTTCCCCTTTCCAGGGCATCACCATTTCCTTTGTACACATTTACAATTACACTCTTCAGCCAATCATCTGGGACAACACACTCATACATAATCATATTTATCAGGTTAGTGACTAATCTCACCCCAGTATCTCCTGAGGCCTTCAACATTTTGGCAGTCAACCCAGACACACCTGCCGCCTTCCCCACCCGCATCCTGCCTATTGCCTGACTCACAGTAGCAGAATCAATCAAAGGCCAAGGGCCAAACACTGGATCAGCTGGCTCCAAACCTTCTCTATCCCAATCAAACTCCTCATTCAACAATCGGCTATAATGCTCTCTCCATGCATCTTTAATATCCTCACTGTTCACCACTACCCTTCCATCATCATTCTTCACACACTGCTCACCTACAATATCCTGATTATCCCTCTTCACCTGATTTGCCACCCTAAAAATCATATTTTTCCTTTCTCCATGATTTAGACTATCAAGTAAAAGTCTCTGTGGCTCAGACTTCTCCCTGTATACCTCTCTTCTAGCCCTGCGCTTGGCAGCCAAGTACTCCTCCCTGTTACCACCATTCTTCCATTCCCGGAAAAGCCTTCTTTTCTCCTTAACTGCAGCTTCTACACCCTCATCCCACCACCAAGTTACTTTATGTCTTGGTGGGCCTCTTGTCCAACCACATATTGCATCAGTAACTCTCAAGAGGTTGTTCTTACGGGCTCCATACTGTTTATTAACGCCTCTATCTACGGCTTCCTGTTCAGCCACCACTCTCCTCATCTCAATATAAATGGCATCCCTTACTGATTGGTTTACCAGCTTCCATATTTTCCTCCTAGGTACGTATGTCCACCTTCTCATCACCCGTTCCTTAAGCACCATGTCACAAATCAACACTTTGTGCTGCTGCACACATTCCTTGCTTCCTATAACTTTAACATCCCTCACTAATCTCCTATCAACCCTCCTGACCAGAAAATAATCTATCCGACTACTATTTCCCCCGGACTCGTAAGTAATCAACCGGCTGATTCTTTTCCTAAAATGTGTGTTGCACACAATCATGTCCATAGCCTCCCCAAACTCGAGTATTCTTTCCCCTTCCGCATTCCTCACACCATATGCACATCCTCCATGGACTCCTTCAAAACCTTGAGCTGCTTCACCCACATGACCATTTAAATCCCCTCCCAAAACCACCCATACCACTCACTACAAGTATTAAATCATCCCAAAATCTATCCTTCTCTGCGTCATCCAATCCTACCTGTGGAGCATATGCCGATATAACTGAAATCAATTTCTGCCCGATCAAAATTTTCACTACTAATATCCTATCACTTACTCTCATAACATTCATGACATATTTCACCCATTTCTCTGCAACCAACACACCCACACCCCCATATCCGTCAGCTCCTCCCTGCCAAAGCAACTTATAGTAGCAATCCTTCCCAACCATATCATTTACGTAAATCAAGAACATTACTGGTGCCAACACCGAGCCCTGTGGGACACCACTTGTTACTTCCCTCCATCCAGATGTTCTGTCCTTTATTACTGTCCTCATTTGTCTGTCACTCAAAAAGTCTCTCATCCATTCCAGGAGGCTTCCCTTAAGTCCTCCTATATGCTCTAATTTCCATAATAGTCTCTTGTGGGGTACCTTGTCAAAGGCCTTCTCCAGATCTAAGTACATACTGTCGGGAAGCCGACAAGCCTCCCCTCAGGCAGAGGCAAGCAGACACACAGCTGCAACAGGTGTGGAGACGAGTACACCTGCTGGATGTGAGTTTAGAGTGAAACACGGACAGAAGAGAAAGAGTAGGGAGTTCGATGTCGACTCTACGTATAGCTGCGGACAATAAGTATAGGGAGGTGGAGTGAGGAAGGAAGGTTGAGGGATAAAGTAAAAGCAAGCTGAAAGCAGGAGAGAAAGAGAGTAAGAGGAGTGATGGTGATATCGGTTAGATGTTTGTGCAGACATGGGCTGACTATGCAGTTCGCGGCGTGAGAACACATGTTGACGCAGCGTTTTGCTAGGGCCTCTACGGTGGATGACACGCGGGTGACGTGTGGATGATGGCGGTGGATGAGTGGGTGAGGCCATCACCCACCTTGCAACCATGTGACCTGCTGGTGAACATCGGCAACCCTTGAGACCAGGATAGGGTACGGAGCTCAGTTGAGACTTGGAGCTAGGCAGAGCTCTGGGTGACACCGTGACGGGAGGATGCAGCTTCACGTAGCCTGGGGCGGAGACACGTCGCGAGGGACGTCGCTGTGTAGCCGAAAGGGAGTAAAGTTCCACGGGCGACATGAAAGCACTTCTGTTAACAGTGAGTTAAAAGTACAAGCTTATTGTAATCGTGGGTACAACTTGTGAACAGTGCTATTATAGTTGTCTGTCGTCTGGGACTGGTAAAAAGGACTCCTAGTTAGAAACGGAAGGAGAAAAGACTCTAAATGTTTAAATGTGTTTTTCTTGTACTAATGTAACAGTGTAACTTTATATATATAAGTAAATAAAGAGAGTGCTTTATTTATAACAGCACTAGTAACTTTTACAAGACTAAATATATAAAGTTTATTTTAAAGCACAGAACTTTATAAGAACTTTAATTAATTAATATTGTGTTAGTAATAAAGTGAACTGAGTGTAGATGTTTTAGTGCGGTTTCTAGCACGGAACTTTATATGAAGTGAAATGAGGTGGGAAAATACCTCATGATTTCTATGCATGTAAATATCCTGTGAATACTTTTTATAATTAAAGCCAAGGTGAAGCAAGGTGGAGCGGCCTGAGATTCTAGCAAAGAATTCTCAAGTTCGACCCAAAGCCCCCCTGAGGGTAGGGGGTTTTCAAGAATTCTCCCCCAGTAACCCTGCTTGTCGTAAGAGGCGACTAAAAGGGTTGGTGGTGGGTTAGTGCCCCACCCCGTAAAAACAACTAACTAAAAATAAGAACAGGAAGCCTCGGACCAGGACTGACCAAATGTTGACGACAAAGGAACGGACAAAGGACGAGATAAAGATTGCGACCTGGAATGTGAGGGGTATGAATGATGAGGTGAAAGAGAGAGAGATTGTACAGGTGCTTGAGAGTGCGAAAGTGGATATATGTGGAATAACTGAAACTAAATGGCGAGGTGAGAGTGTGAGAGAATGGGAATATGGGTGGGGTATATGCGCAGGAGTGGGTGAGAATGAAAGGGCGAAAGAGGGAGTGTGCATTGTTGTGAGCAACAGGTGGAAGGAGAATGTAAGAGAGTATGGATCAGTTGGGTCAAGGATTGTGTGGGTAAGAGTGAAAGTTGGACTACAAATGTGGGCAATTGTGTGCGTGTATGCGCCAACGCAAGATCGTGTAAGTAGAGTGAGAGAAGAGTTTTGGACAAATGTGGAAGCCTGCTTGGAAAAGTTTGAAAGGAATGAGAGAGTGTTTCTGATTGGAGATATGAATGGAAAAGT
>JAGKTI010002284.1:1434-41807 GCA_018397915.1 Birgus latro | reverse complement strand
ATGGATGGGGTTATAAAAGAGATACAAGGTCGGGCAGTGGATGTTGGAGTGGCCCTAGTGAGAGAGGGCAGTGTGTGGAAACTCCCTGTACTGTTGTTTGCAGATGATACTGTGTTGTTGAGCGAAGACGAAGGGGAGCTGCAAGGCTTGGTAGATGAGTTTGGGAGAGTGTGTAAGAAACGGAATCTAAAGGTGAATGTAGGGAAGAGTAAAGTGATGGTCTTCGAGAGAAGTGAAGCCAGTCAGTGTACAGTGAGATTGGATGGGAAGGATATGGAGAATGTGAGTGAATTTAAGTACTTGGGCAGTGTGATGAGTAAGGATAGTAGTCTGGAGGGTGAAGTGCTCGAAAGGGTACAGCTGGGAAGGAAGGTTGCTGGTTCGTTGAAAGCAGTGATAAGAAACAGGAAGGTGAGCATGGAAGTGAAAATGTTGTTACATGACAGTATTGTGATACCAACTCTGACATATGGAAGTGAAGCTTGGAGCCTGTTGGAAGGACAGAAGTCAAGAGTGAGAGCAGTGGAAATGAGTTATTTGAGAGGAGCATGTGGAGTCACATGGAGAGACAGACTAACAAATGAGGAAGTGAAGGAGCATTGTGGTGTGGTTGAGGACGTGATGGGAAGCGTTAGGAGAAACACGTTAAGGTGGTTTGGGCATGTGGACAGGATGGAGAGTGAAAGACTGACAAGGAGAGTGTATGTGAGTGAGGTGGAGGGGGGGAGGGGGAGGCGAGGATGAGATGGAGGGATGGAGTGGAGAGGTATATGAAAGAGGGGGGTGTGAGTTGGGAGCATGGTAGTGAAATGGCAGGGGAGAGTGACATGGAGGCGATTTGTTTGTGGCCACCCCGTTCGGGATTGAGGCGTCTGGCAATAGATAGATAGATAGCCTAGAAAAGCCCTATCATTTTTTCACTTCTTCCAGTTCCCAGTTCTAAGTACGTGTATAGTGGTGTATAGTGAAGACTCAAGTCGCGCATTGCCAGTGTCTGAATGATTCACGCTACCAAAGTATTAAATACGGGAGGATAATATTCCCGAGATAAATATCATTTCGGCACCAAGGCAGCACTGCAACATCTGGTGGCAGCGATGGGGATATTAATTGTTATTCCCAACTCTGAATAATTAAAGGAAATAGCTTAAGGGAACTGGAAGGAAGAAATAGTGAATAGTGAATATTTTTTCTTTTTTAATTGTTCTGCAAATGAGTGATTTGGATTGGAAGGGTGATCCAAACCCAGTTGAGGAATTAGTTGATTCAGACGATTCTGACCCTGTTTCTGCTGATTTTGACTCTGTTTCTGTCGGTTTTGACTTTGTTTCTGACGATCCTGACACAGAAGACTCTGACAAAATGACTACAACACCTGTTAATCCTAACCCTTCGAGTAGTACTGGGGGAGATATTGCACAGTTATCGCAGCAATTGTCACAGGCCATCTCAGATAATAGTGAGAATCCCATACAACAATTGGGGGCTATGAAATATTTTTGTAGTTAAAAAATTCGCTCCTCAACGGAATATCAAGGAAAACGATTGGAGCCAGATGTCATGATCTGGTTAAATGACATAGAGATGAGGACCGATGATGATACGAAGTGGACTATGAAAGGGAGAATGGAGGTGGCTAGGACATTTTCATTTGGTCCTGCGCAAGAGATTATGGAGATTTTAATCCGGGACTCTCGTGAGGACTGGGATAGGTTCAAAGATTGTGTGCGGCAACAGTACTATACTGAGGAAAGTTCGGAGACGTTACACCGGGAGTTACTCACGGCGAAGCAGAACCCCAGGGAAACTTCACTTCACTACTTCTACAGGTTACAGAGTCTGGGGGATAGGATTGTTAGAGTACGTGCAACTTTCCGGGAATCAGTGGATCTTATCATTGTTAATAATTTTTTGGACATGTTTCCTAAGCAGTATGTTGCACATATTCCCCAGAGCAGGTACANNNNATTTTCACTTGGTCCTGCGCAAGAGATTATGGAGATTTTAATCCGGGACTCTCGTGAGGACTGGGATAGGTTCAAAGATTGTGTGCGGCAACAGTACTATACCGAGGAAAGTTCGGAGACGTTACACCGGGAGTTACTCACGGCGAAGCAGAACCCCAGGGAAACTTCACTTCACTACTTCTACAGGTTACAGAGTCTGGGGGATAGGATTGTTAGAGTACGTGCAACTTTCCGGGAATCAGTGGATCTTATCATTGTTAATAATTTTTTGGACATGTTTCCTAAGCAGTATGTTGCACATATTCCCCAGAGCAGGTACACTAACCCAGTAGAGATAGCAAAGGAAGGAATCAAGTGGGCAGAGAAGACAAATTCGCCTCTGTCAGAAGAAAATGTATTGAAAGAAAAGAGACAGGGAACGATTGCTAGTGTGAACCCGAGTGCAGGTAGTGTGAGTGCGTCGCCAAGGCCAAAGGTTCAGCCGAACACTGGGGCGAGAAATCGTACGAGTGCGAGTGGTGGCACAGACACTCATCCAGGTTCACGCGGTGCCAGTTCCCGTGACAATAATGATTGCCGTAGGTGTGGGAAGCCAGGGCACTTTGCCAAACAGTGTCGTGCGGACAGGCCCCTCCAACAGGGGAAATATGATCATTTGTCACAGGAGCAGAGGAAAAGGATTAAATGTTTTCGTTGCTCCATGACGGGACATCGAGCTGAGGATTGTGCAGTCCGTGTAGATAATCCTGGACAGCCAGTAACTAGATGTAGGGAATGTCAGAGTACTACACATAGTACAGATCAGTGTAATTGAAAAAGGACTAAGTCACCCGATGAAGAAGAAAAAAGCTGGATGAATCGGGTTGGGGAACTTAGTAATTGCCACAACGAGTGATGAAGTAGCGAAGTTGGCAGTGGTAAAAGGTATGTGTGGGAATTTACATTGTGAGATACTTCCGGATACAGGAGCTTGTAAATCTTTGATTAGCCAACAGACCTATGAAATTGCGTCAGGGCCTGATACTGATCTCCGACCTTATCGAGGTGGTGGGTTGGTGTCCGCTAGCAGTGATGCAATGGACATATTGGGATTGGTGAATTTCCAGGTGGAATTAGGTGATAGAAAATATGATCAGGAATTTGTGGTAGTGAGGGATCTACCCTCAGCCGTTTCCATAATTTTGGGAGTTGATTTCATATTCGCACAAAGCCTAAGTATCACTGCCAACCCACTATGTATAAAAGTCGGGGAAGAGGAACTTGATTTGGTGACCGAGGGAGGGAGTGTTTCTCGCGTAGAGTTCAATCCTTCCTTTGTGATAACCGAAACAGTTCCTTCATCCGAGGAAAATGAGGAAGAGGATTTTGTGACAAGTCAGTGTGTCATGAATGAGACAGACATTCTGGAACCTTACACATACGAAGCAATAAGGTTAAAGACAGCGTTGAGTGGGTGGGAGGTAGGAATGTTTATGCCAAACACTGGTAGTTCGATTGCGGCAGTGTTGTGGCCCGGCATTGTAAGTCCAGTGGATAATGGGGCAACAGGGGAAGGAACATGTTTTACGGTCGCGTATGCGAATTTAACCCCTGACCGGATATTTATAGATGGAGAATTTAGGGTAGGTACTGTATCCCCTTATGAAGAAGTCAGGTGGGGAGAGGAAGTGAGTCCAGAGGGAGATCAGATCACTAGTGTAATGAGTGAGGATAGACTCCGGAAACTGTACACGGAGGTAGATCAGATAACCATTCCTTCTAGCCGGGAAAACGAAGCACTAAAGAGGCTAATAAGGAAACACCCAAATGTGTTTGCGCTGCCCGAGGACCCACTTACGGCCTCACCCTACTTCTATCATCACATATGTGCGGATGGACCGGTAGTGAACTGTAAGCCATACTGTATACCAACGAAGTGGCATGATCAAGTACGTAAGCAACTTGAGGACAGGGGATTATCAGGCCTTCTCGTTCACCTTATTCTTCACCACTAGTTCCACTAGTTAAGAAGGATGGTGGTTTGCGGATCTGCTTAGATTTTAGACATTTAAATAAGCAGATAGTTACAGATCCTTACCCTTTGCCCAATATTGAGCATATTCTTTCACAGTTAGGGGAGAATAAGTACTTCAGTAATTTAGACTTGAAGCAGGGTTACCACCAGATATATTTGGATGAGGAGTCTAAGCCTCTTACAGCTTTTTCCTCGCCTGAAGGGCACTGGGAATATTGTAACCTTCCTTTTGGATTAAAAGATGCGCCGGCTTCTTTCCAGCGTATAATTAATGAAGTCATGATTGGTCTCACAGAAAAGATAACCCATACTTTTTCGGATCACATTATCATTTATGGGAAGACGTTTGATGCTCATGTACATAACCTAGATGAGGTCTTGGGACGTCTTGAAGGGGCAAAGCTAACTATTAAATTGCCAAAGTGTAGTTTCTTTAAACAGGAAGTATCCTTTTTAGGTCATGTCATCACCACTGAGGGATTACGCCCTCAGCCAGAGAAAATCTGTGCAATCCAAGATATTGCGGTTCCTAGTACTTTGAAAGAACGCCAGAATTTCTTGGGGTTAGTGAATTATTATCGCCGGTTTGTGGAAAATTTCTCCCAGATAGCGGTACCACTCACGAAACTTACTCGTGGAAAAAGAGATGTGAAGAACACACAACAGCGCGTGGAGTGGAGTGTGGAGGCACACCGCGCGTTTTGTGAGCTTAAACGGAAGTTAGCGGAAGATGTATTGCTAGCTTTTCCTCGCTTTGATAGACCTTTTGTGTTGACTACGGACGTCAGCGGTACGGCGATTGGTGGAGTTTTGCAACAGAAAGATGATCAAGGGTTCCTTCGGCCATTAACTTTTTTCAGCCGTGCTCTAAACAAGGCAGAGTTGAACTATGCTACGACAGAGCAGGAAGCGCTGAGCATTGTTTACGGGTTGAAGGTGAACAGACTGCTTATCTTGGGTTATGAGATATTGATTCAGACCGATCATCGACCTCTTACTTGGTTGTTTAATGTAAATGCGGCTTCAGGGAGGATTGCAAGATGGCAAATCCAGGTAGCCGAATATGACATCAAGGTTGAATATTTACCAGAGCAACAGAATATCGTAGCGGATGCTCTATCCTGTTTGAGAACGACTCAGTCTAGTGATGAAGATGAAGTTGCACTACTTGTGAGTTCAGGCACTGTGGAAATAGACACAACAGATTGGGATGTCACTGAGATAAGGCGACAACAAGATGCACACCCAGTTTGGGGTAGATTAAAGAGTTATTTGCGGAATGAGACAACGGAGGTACCAAAATTGCCAGCAAAGTTAGACTGCTTTCATTTGTTGCCAGATGGTTTGCTCTATAAGAAGGAGAGTCGGTCATTTGGCATAGGGGAAGTATTCCAGATTGTAGTCCCAGAAGATAGCGTTCATTCTGCACTTAGACTAGCTCATTGCTTACCGTTATCTGGTCATGGTGGAACCAAGATTACTTTAACTCGCGTGAGACGGTTTGCATACTGGCCTCAGATGGAGAGAGATATCATGGAATTTTGCAAACAGTGTACCCAGTGTATACGTTCGAAGCGTTCGGGGGACGCCCCAAGCCCGCTTCTCTGTTTCCCCGATGTCACTTCCCCAAGGGTCAGGTGTCATATGGATTTGATTGGTCCACTAAATAGATCAGAGGAAGGGCATTATTATGTCTTAACTTTCATTGATGCGATGACTCAATTTCTTATCGCTGAACCATTAAAGTCTAAGTCTGCCGAAGAGGTGGCTAGAGTGTTTGTGGAGCGAGTCATTTGTGTTTACGGAACTCCACAACAATTAGTCACGGATCGAGGAACTGAATTTGTTAACAAGCTGTTTCAGGAATTGGCACGTTTGTTGCATATGAAACATGTGAGCTCTACTCCTTATCACCCATCCTCTAATGGATTGGTGGAGAGGGCAAATGGCACCATCATACAAATAATACGAACCATGGTAGACCAGAACGCTAATCACTGGCATAGAATGGTACCAGTTGCTATGATGGCTTATAACTCTGGATATAATCGGACTATCCATGATTCTCCTTACTTCTTGCTGTTTCTCAGGGACCCACAGATGCCTTATCATGTAGTGCAGGACCCATCTTTGAAGTACAACATTGAGGACATACCTAATTTATTTGCCGCCATGGCAACAAAGGTTTTCGAAAGATGCCAGGACTTTCTCAATCGTGCGAGCACAGAGAACGAGAACAGAAGGGCGAAGCAATGTATAATGAAACCACTTATGGTAGGGGACCGTGTTTATGTGAAGACTGTTCCTGCCAGGGGGGTGGCAAGGAAATTGCAACCTTTGTTTTCAGGACCCTATCGTGTAATTGATCAGGTAAATGATGTTGTTATCAAGGTTCGTCCTATACAAGGGGGGAAAGTAACCACTTTACACACTGACAGGGTGAAAGTGGTCAAGGAGGAGTGTATTACGAAGAAGCAAAATCGTAATGCAAGAATGGCTTATCCTATTCATGAAGGTGGAGTGACTAAGGATGAAGGGGAAAATGAAGGTGAGGAAATAAATGGGGAAGAATGTATCCCAGGGCCTGTAATTGACTTCAGTTTGCCTCCTCCACAAGTAAGTCAGGCTACAGGTAATGGTGTAACTGGCAACTCGGCGGGTTTGCGGCAACCCACCACTGAGTTTCAAGGCCAGCCACCACTTCCCTCACCTCCACACCACACCACACCTCACACTCCGCCACATTATAGATACAGTTTGCAGTCACATTCTAGTGTCCCGGACTACCCGTTGTGTATGGATAGACCTACTGAATATCTGACTGCACAAGCAGAGGCACCTGGTGTGACTGAAACACAGACTGATGTGACTGAGGACAACACAGGAGACGTATAGTTTTTACTAAATGAATAAATGATAGTCAGGTGAACTTGTGGTTATAGTTTTACGAATCTCTTGCAGATGATTGCTTGGGTTTGGGTGAGTCCATCCCAACTGGAATCGATAGGACCACGAGAGGAGACACCTGCCAACTTGGGATTGGTGTTTTCACCTGCGGGTCATTTGATGATCACAGGAAATAACTATGTAGTTCCATTTGTACTTATTAAGGAGGAGTTGTTCCAACCTTTACGTGTTGCTTGCGACTTGAGTGATGCCATATTGTGGAATACAGGCCACATGGATAATGGCAGCGCTCTAGTTGCTTAATTACGGAATACTGTGCATGCATTTCAAATTGATTTTGATGCTCGCTATCAGGATTTGAGCAATTACATAGACTATCTCATGTCAGATCATCCATGGAGTCGCCACTCCAGGAGGGGTGCGATTGACATATTGGGGCAGTTTGCCAATGTTTTGTTTGGAACAGCTACTCAACAACAGGTTGATGACATTCATGCAAGATTAGGGAGCCTTGAGATGATGTCAGAGAAGGAGAGGTCAGTATTAAATGTTCATTCCAAGGTACTGAATAGCACAATAAGGAATGTGTCACACATGCAGGCAGCACTGCTGAAGATACAGAAGGCTCCAAATATTTCTTACAGTATCATATGATTGTATTCACTGAAGACCTTAGAGTTGGAGAATGAAGTAAAGATGTATGAGGCTTTGTTTAACCTTCAACTCACCCTGACTGACATCATAGCTGATTATTTTAGAATTAAGTTGGGCATACAAGAAATGCTTCAAGCTAGGCTGAGTTTAGATACTGTCCCTAACGAAATCTTGTTGGAATTATTGGGGAATATCTCACTCAAGGAGCCAGGTCTACTTTTCCCAGCGAGGCCAGAATATCTAGCACTGTATCGTGACATCATCAAAGTTGTACCTCGAGGTTACATGTCAGCTGTGTGCTTTTACTTACTAATACCGGTGCTGGGTGACCCTTCTGATGTATTTGACATCTTTAGGATCACCTCACTTCCTTACAGTGTGCCTGCTACGGAGGTCTACGTGAGAGTACTTCTCCAGTATAGCTTCCTTGCTTTCATGGAAGACCGCCTCCATTATGTGCTGTTTCAAGATTTCACCAGTTGCAGGGACCACCAGGACTTGGTGATCTGTGAACCTTTGGGATCCGTTTATCATGTTACGACCCCATCTTGTGAGAGTGATTCTTTTCTCAACAGAAACAATGCTACAAAGCTCTGTAGGAAAGAGATCTTAACTTCATTCAGTCCAGGTTTTGTGAAACTGAAAAATCATTGGAACTTCTTAACAGCACTGCCTTTGTATTTCACGTTTAAGTGTGCTGTAAATCCAATTAGGAAGACAGTGCAAATTGTTAAGGGAGTAGGTAAATTGGTCTTGGGAGATGGCCTGCTTATGCAACTCTTACTGTAGAAACTAAGCTCACTGTTTACCCCCATCTCCTAAACCTCAGTACCTCACTCACACATGCTGAACTTACAGCTATCAAGGACTTACCCACTTTAGGACCTAACCTTAACATTACTCCTCTGTTTCTGGATGATCTCCTTAAATATCAAAGTCAGTTGCAGTTGACTGAACCTCTCAAACCCTTCGGTTCCTCCACTTTCTTGTGGTACTATGTCCATGCTGGAATAGCTCTCTTTCTAGTTCTTCTGTCCGCATATATCCTTTACAAGTGTTACACTAATGGCTGTGGGTGTACATGTTGCAGACTTGAGTCCATACTCAGACATCGACGTGCACGGAACCCCGCCATGCTCTACTCACGACGAGGACGTGTGATTTCATCTTTGGGGGGAGAAATGTTGGGAAGTCGACAAGCCTCCCCTCAGGCAGATGAAAGCAGACACACAGCTGCAACAGGTGTGGAGACGAGTACACCTGCTGGATGTGAGTTTAGAGTGAAACACGGACAGAAGAGAAAGAGTAGGGAGTTCGATGTCGACTCTACGTATAGCTGCGGACAATAAGTATAGGGAGGTGGAGTGAGGAAGGAAGGCTGAGGGATAAAGTAAAAGCAAGCTGAAAGCAGGAGAGAGAGAGAGAGTAAGAGGAGTGATGGTGGTATCGGTTAGATGTTTGTGCAGACATGGGCTGACTATGCAGTTCGCGGCGTGAGAACACATGTTGACGCAGCGTTTTGCTAGGGCCTATACGGTGGATGACACGAGGGTGACGTGTGGATGAGGGCGGTGGATGAGTGGGTGAGGCCATCACCCACCTTGCAACCATGTGACCTGCTGGTGAACATCGGCAACCCTTGAGGCCAGGATAGGGTACGGAGCTCAGCTGAGACTTGGAGCTAGGCAGAGCTCTGGGTGACGCCGTGAAGGGAGGACGCAGCTTGACGTAGCCTGGGGCGGAGACATGTAGCGAGGGACGTCGCTGTGTAGCCGAAAGGGAGTAAAGTTCCAGGGGCGACATGAAAGCACTTCTGTTAACAGTGAGTTAAAATACAAGCTTATTGTAATCGCTGGTACAACTTGTGAACAGTGCTATTATATTTGTCTGTTGTCTGGGACTGGTAAAAACGACTCCTAGTTAGAATTGGAAGGAGAAAAGACTCTAAATGTTTAAATGTGTTTTTCTTGTACTAATGTAACAGTGTAACTTTATATATATAAGTAAATAAAGAGAGTGCTTTATTTATAACAGCACAAGTAACTTTTACAAGACTAAATATATAAGGGTTATTTTAAAGCACAGAACTTTATAAGAACTTTAATTAATTAATATTGTGTTAGTAATAAAGTGAACTGAGTGTAGATGTTTTAGTGCGGTTTCTAGCACGGAACTTTATATGAAGTGAAATGAGGTGGGAAAATACCTCATGATTTCTATGCATGTAAATATCTTGTGAATACTTTTTATAATTAAAGCCTAGAAAAGCCATATCATTTTTTCACTTCTTCCAGTTCCCAGTTCTAAGTACATGTGTATAGTGGTGTATAGTGAAGACTCAAGTCGCGCATTGCCAGTGTCTGAATGATTCACGCTACCAAAGTATTAAATACGGGAGGATAATATTCCCGAGATAAATATCATTTCGGCACCAAGGCAGCGCTGCGACAATACAATCCACCCAACTGTCTCTCTCCTCTAGCACGTCAATCACCCTTGAGTAGAAGCTCAATAAATTGGAAACACATGACCTTCCACTTCTGACTCCAAACTGACTTTCAGTAAAAATATTAATCTCTTCCAGATATTTTATCCATCTACCTTTCAGGATTCTCTCACACAATTTCGCAACCATGCTGGTTAGGGACACTGGTCTATAATTCAGGGGTTCTTCCTTGTTTCCTCCCTTATAGATTGGCACCACATTTGCCCTCTTCCATTCCCGAGGCACTTTCCCCTCTTCCAAGGAGCACACAATTAAATTGTGAATCTTATCCGCCAGTTGTTCTCTGCATTCCTTCAGGACCCAATTAGAGATTCCATCCGGTCCTGGGGCTTTCCTTACATCCTGAGTTCCCAGTAATTTATACACTTCCACTTTTATATCTTTTATCACTACATTTCTAATCACTCTCTCTCCTTCCACAAAATCCCTTTCCTTAGTGAAAACCGATTGGAAACATTTGTTCATTACTTCAGCTTGCATTACTGCATCCTTGTAGACCTCTCCTTCTACTTTCAGTTTGGTGATTCCTTCCCTTTGCTTCAATTTGCCATTAACAAATCTATAAAACAATTTGGGTTCATCCTTACATTTGTCAATTATGCCTTTTTCAAAGTTCCTTTCTTCCTCTCTATGTATTCTTGTGTATTCATTTCTAGTTCTTTTATATTCTTCCTTTGCTCTGATATTACCTCTCTCTCTCCATTTGTTCCATGCCATGTTCCTCTCTTTTTTCGCTATCATACACCTTCTATTAAACTACACCTTTTTCCTGTTTTTTTTCCCACTTGCTCTTGGAACATATTTTTCCACTCCCAAATTGTAGAGGTCTAAAAAGATATCCCACTTCCTCTGTATCTCTCTTGTTTCTCTGAATTTTCTCCAGTCTGCATTTTCAGAAAAATTTCTCAATTCTGCAAAGTTTGTTTTCCCAAAGTTGTATCTTCCTTGCCTTATTATAAAGCTCATCTCTTGGCACCACGTTCCCTGTTATCATCTGGAACTCAATGACCACATGATCACTTTTTCCTATAAGACACAGATAATTTAAAGATTCAATTACATCAGGTTCTTTGGATAGTAGCAAATCTAATCTTGCTGGTGTGTCATCACCTCTGAATCATGTCTCTTCTTTAACCCACTGTGTCATTACATTATTCATTGCTATATTTAACAATTTAGTGCCCCACGAATCATCGCTGCCTCTTGAGTCCCAATCTTCCCAGTTCACTTCTTTACAATTAAAGTCACCCATTAGGATTATATTGTTGATTTCTCTATCACTTTCTGTAGATAACTAACCATGTCTGACAACATCTCCTGGTATTCATCGTCATTCCATGCTCTCGTCTTAGGGGGAACATATACCACTGCCGTATCTCTCTTACCATTCTCCCCAGTTTCTAATTTCATATTTATCGCTTCGACCCTGCCCTCTGCCATTTCCACAGTACCTACATTTACATTGTCCTTCACTGCTATCATCACTCCTCCTCCCATTTTTTCTTTTCTGTCTATTCTCCATAATTTGTATTTCCCACCTCCCATATGAATATCAATATCTTCTTTCAATTTAGTCTCTACAAAGCACATAACATCAGGTTCGTGTACCCTCAAAAAATCATTGATTTCTAACCTTGCCAATATTAGTCCATCGATGTTTGTGTACGCCACTTTCAAACTTTTTTCATCGTTTTTTATAATCTCGTCTATCCTTCCCTCCGTCGGTACCACTTTTTCAATTTCTGGTCCATAACTCTCCAATAGAACTCTGTCTTCTCTTTCTCCATTCGTTGTTCATTTTTTATCTTTGCTTCCTTTACTAACTCCTTTAATTTAGCTCTTTCCTCTTCATTTGCATCTCTCCTAATCCAAACATTTTTAAACCCCTCTTTATCTGACAATTTCCACATTCTGTTTATGATTTCATTCACTATTACTTAGGACTTAAACTTTACTATAAAGGCCTTGCCCCACCATCCTCGTACTTTCCTAACCTAAACACTTCTTCAATCTCTTCTTGGGCTTCACTGTTTCCCTCCATAACCAGTGATATTATTTCTTTAGCCTTGCTCAGTTCCTCTCTCTCTCTTTCAGAACTTACTGTTATTCGTTTTTCTTTTATTCCTGAAATTATCGCACATTTTTTCTTGTCTGCTACATCCCTGACCAAAGATTCTCTACTTCTTAGTACTCTGACCACTTCCTTCTCTACTTTTTCCTTACTTTGTTGTTCTATGATCTCCTTCAAATTTACATTTCCTTCCTCCTGTATTTTCTTCCACCCCGTATGTTGCTCCTTGATTTCCTGAATGTGCTCATCTTGCCTCCTCGATTTTGATTCGTACTCCTCTAGTTTACTTTTTATTCTGTCCCTTTCTTCTTCTAACCTCTTATTCTCCCTCTTCAGTTGTTTTATTTCATTTCATGCAGATTCATTACTCACCTTTAATTCTGTGACTTCTTTTTCTTGTTCCTCACTACGTGTGCTAACTTTTTCCAGGCTATTCTGTAGGACTTTGATCTCTCTCTCTTGCTCTATGGTCTGTTCCTGCAGCTGCCTAATTACTTCCCATACCTCTTTAGACTCCTGGACATTCCTCTCCGCCATTTTCTCTACTCCTGCTACTCTTGTTTGTTGCAGCTTATCACTTCCTTTACCTACATTTTCCTCAGAGAAGCCCACAAATTCCCCCTCGCCAGTTGTAAACAATCTTCCGTCTCTCTCCGCCATGATACAACCATATAGAAACTTTCTTTTTCACTTTGTCTTGTATTTTTAGGGCCGAAACTTGCGTTATTTTTTTAACTAATATCCGATGGGACCACCACTCACGCATTCAACCACATAATCACAATAGGCTATCTCCTTTTTGCCGCTAGTTCAGCGATTATTTCCCCTCGATCCAGGAGCAGGGAGGTGAGGTAGACCAAGATGAAGGTGGTGGGATACCGTGTGTGTGTCTGTGTGTTTGGGGGGGGGAGGTGGTCAGTCATACCAAGGAAGGGTGGGGTCAGAAAAAGAAAATGACAAGGAGATGATAACTGCAGTTTGGGGAGGAAAGGGGATAAGAGGAAAAGTGGAGACTAATCTGGAAAAGAGAGAGAGAGAGAGAGAGAAACACAGAAGTAGATATGGAGTAGAGGGAGGAGGAGGTGGAGGGAAAGAACTTACCATCATTAGTAATTATGGGATTAGCGTTTGGTTGGACAGGTGTGGTACAGGGTGTGAGGGGGTCATTATATCTCTGGTGCAACTTGTATGATGATGGAACAGCAATATTCAAGAGTTTTTACATACAGCTAACTTCAGTGCAATAAGTGCGAACAAGTTTTGTGACGGCTGTAGTGATTTACTGACGACTCGTGGTCAGAAAAATTCAGCTCTTGCAGTATGTGATGAGTTAACACACTGATATTAATAGTTGAGTTCTTGTTAATTAAGTTTTCATACAAATTATACTACAGTCAAGTCGCCTATGGTGCGTGCTTCTATGGCACGGTTTTCTATGACACAGCATGGTGCCGCAACTCCAAAACCAACTATGCGCACAAACCATACCCATGGCGCAGGCACAGCAAGGCTTGAAATACGCAGGCAAATTCCTCTGGCGGTTGGCAGCGCCAACTCGGCACACTCCCCTGTTTGTAAACAAAGAAAATGGCAACCACTTAAGCTCCACACTACAAGTGCTCCAACTGTGGACTTTTTTCTCTCATATGTGGAGGTTAAACATCACCAAATTCATTGTGTTAAGTAATGAAGCATTAAAGATTCTTTGGGTATTGTGACCAGTTTACAGATTTGATCATAAAACCGCTATGAACGCGAAAGTGAAGAAGCACCTATCTCTGAGCTAAGACGAAGTATAATGCCTCCCAATCATCACCATCACCTATATAAGAATGATTATTAATGTGTTAAATGTGAGTTTTGTTGACACTTCAGCATACAAACTTTATCAAATAAGCTTCTTCAATCAGTGCTTGACCAGGCAGCCTCCGCCATCTTCAATGCTTTGGTCGGTCAGCTGATCTGCTTAGCTTTTTTTCGCTCAATCTGCAGTGAGTGGTATTGCCCAAGTAGACACATGGCTGATCACCCTCCAGCTTTTTGTGCCTATTGTTACGTGTAATGAATGCATTGACTGACTGCTTGATTGTGTGTGTGTCTGTAAAGTGGGGAGAAGTGGGGTGAAAAGGGGGACTGAGTGAAGGTCCAGAACCAAATACCATTTTCCCCACAGGTTTAGTTATTTCTATGGCAAGGGTGGGGTCCAAAACCAACTAGCCGCACCTTAGGAGATTTGACTGTACCTGATTGACTTACTTTTTATTTAAAGGCATAAATAAATACGAAGCTGATGGTCAGACTTCACTGTTCATGGACTTCTGTGCAATGCCAGTGGCATTTCCTGAAGAAGCTCAAATGTTTGGTGTAAAATTGAGGTCTCCAAAACCTATCTATCTATCTATATACCTAGGCTGCTTCCCCCAAGGAAAGGGAGGTAGCCGAGACAGGACAACACTATCTATCTATCTATTGCCAGATGCCATAATCCCATAAGGGGTGGCCATTTGACTTTGAGTTATTTGTTTTACAGGGAGGGGCACTAACCCTCCACCAACCCACTTGCTGACACGTAGGGAGCATGTATGGTTTGGTTATATGGTTACCACCCAGCGTTGTAAATGGTTTCCTGGCTTACAGGAAACCATTTGGCTTGTCACTCAATGTAAAGCCACCTGTAAAGGAAAGAAAAGCAATAAGAAGTGACAGGAAAGATGGGAGAAATAGGAAGAGAGGAGGGGAAAAGAATGATAAAGGCTAAGGAAGAAGTAGGCAGCACTAAATCAAGTGAGTGGATGATGGTCGCCACCACCTACCAGGACAACACACTCTCAATTTACTCATCCACTCAAACACATTCATTAACATCTTAGCCACAAAGGGGAGAAAGGACAGATCCTCACGGCACCACACCACATGAGGGTCAACTGCGCAGTGCAATCAGTGACACCTGCATCAGGGCCCAACAGCAGAGCTGGTTTACCCCTGCCACATCATAATGGACCCATCCCCATACCAGCACCTGGCCTCATCAGCTGATCAGATGAAATGCGGGAGAATATCCTCTCAGGGCTATGTCATCATTTATTCATTCACAATTTCTCTCCATTCATTTCTATCATGCACAGCCACTCTTCCTTGCTCCACAGACATCTCTCTCGGATCCAACGCTCTCTTCACACTGTCCATCCATCCTATTAGTGGTCTTCCTCTCAGCCCTACACCTCTCACATCAGATCTAGTTATCTTTTTCACCAATCACTCATTATCCATTCTCTCCATATGCCCAAATCATGGCAACACCTTCTGATCAACTCAGTCAGCCATCTCCCGAACAACTCAAGTTCTCCTTCGCACTTCATCATTTCTCACTCTATCCATACGTGTCTCTCCACACATACTCCTCAGACACCTTATCTCCATTACATTCAAACTTTTTCTCTCTGCTACACCCATATTCCATGTTTCAAAACCTAACTCCCTATTTTACATGTACATATAAGTTACTATTTAACACGAAATTGATTTAACATGAGGTTACACATAATCTATTTCTTGTTACACATAGACTCCACTGTACTAAGAACCACTGACTCAAGGGATACCAATGATTTCACAATATATCAATAGCACATACCACTATTAAATTCATGAGATTTCTTAGGAGAGTATCATAATTTCCACTACAGTAACCTGAAAGCATCCTCATACCTGCTATACCTTTGCGTTTTTGAGCAGCATCTGGGTCAGAGAAGTAATCAATGGTTGCTTTTTGGTCACTTCCACCCTCATCACAATCTGCAATATAAACTTTGTCAATGCACACAAGGATAACATCAGCAAACATAAATATAAAAGTACAGTTCAGTACATTCAATCAGATTTTCTCCAGTGCATATTTGTGGACAACAATATTCTAAAACACGTTGGGGGATAAAATCCCAACACCATCATAACTGATTTGAGGTGGATAAAAAAAAAAAAAGTAACAATAACTGCCCCATTATCACATCATTTAATCCCTAATTTTGTGGGAAGGTGGGAGCACTCACCATCCACTCACTTGATGTAGTGTTGCTTTGGGTGTTTGCCCTTTCATCTCGTCCCTCCTTCCTCTTCTGTCTTTTTTTCCTTCATTCTTTCCTCTTCCTTCTTCGTATGGGTGACTCTACACTGAGTGACAAGCCAAATGGTTTCCTGTACACTGAAACCATTTACCATGCTGGGAGGTAACCATACAACCAACTTATAGCACCTGGTGGTTTAGTGGGTAATTAAGGTGCTCCAATCGGATTAAGCCTGTGTAGGTTTAGTGGGTAATTACGGTGCTCCAATCGGATTGAGCCTGAGTAGGTTTATATCCAAGGGTGGTTTAGTGGGTAATTAAGGTGCACCAATCGGATTGAGCCTGTGCAGGTTTATATCCAAGGGGTGGTTGGGGTTTGTTGCTCACACAATGCCACTCAGGGATGAGTGAGGCTGGTCACTCTCATCTTAAATGTCAGGATCGACTTGCCTAACCCCGGGCTCCTCTGCTCCTCATGGGGCAACATGGGGTTAGTTGATGGATGGTTGGATAATCCCTATTTTTTAGTAGCACTTAAGAGGCACAAACAATTTGCACTCTAGACTTCAGGTGATTAAAAACTGGGCAGGACATTATTTATGTAAGTACTGCATTATGCTCTGGGGTTTACAAAATTATTATACTCGGCCAGTAAAGGCCTCTGCCCAGCTAAGGGGGGGGGGGAATCTTATAACACCTGTGGGGTAGAACAATACCTGTGGATGCCAAGTTAAAAACAGGATGGAACCTTTTCACAAGCATCATCTTTTATGTAACCTACACAAACCACATATACAGTATTCCTATACAGTCTTATTTCCACTACATTCATATTTGCCTTTTCAAACTCATGCCATGGTACTGTCACACACCAATATATGAATACTGTACTGGTACATTAATGTGGACATTAAGGCTTTCATGGCTTCACACTTTTCTTCCTGAGAATCTATCTATCTATCCATTGCCTGATGCCTTAATCCCGTAAGGGGTGGCCACAAACAAAATGCCTCCATGTCACCCTGTCCAATGCCATTTCACTGCCCTGCTCCCAGCTCACACCCCCCTCTTTCATATACCTCTCCACTTCATCCCTCCATCTCATCCTTGGCCTCCCCCTCCCCCTCTTCCACCTCACTCACATACACTCTCCTCATTAGTCTCTCACCCTCCATCCTCTCCACATGGCCAAACCACCTCAATGTGTTTCTCCTTATGCTTCCTATTACATCCACATCCACACCACAATGCTCTTTCACTTCCTCATTTGTCAGTCTGTCTCTCCATGTGACTCCACATGCTCCTCTCAAATAACTCATTTCCACTGCTCTCACTCTTGACTTCTGTCCCTCCAACAAAGTCCAAGCTTCACTTCCATATGTTAAAGTTGGTATCACAATACTGTCATGTAGTAACTTTTTCACTTCCATGCTCACTTCTCTGTTTCTTATCACTGCTTTCAAAGAACAAGCAACAGTACTTTCGAGGAACCTGAGAAACAGTACTTTATTCTCAATTTTCTTTTCACATTTCTCTCTCTTCTATGACTACTAACGTACTCAAAATCTTCCATCAATTCAAGTGTCTCTGTATTCACCATCTTATCACAATGATTGTTCTTGTCTCTCAATAACCATTACCTTACTCTCTGTGACATTAACATTCAGATACTGCCAGTCACATACAATCACAAGACTCTGAATCATCCACAACCTACCATCATCAAACGCTAACTTGATAATGGACGACAAGCGCTGGTCCCACTCCTGTCCGAGGTTATCCTGAGACTGTGGCTGACTGGAAGCACCAGCAGAGGGGTGGCTATTCTCACCATCAAAAGCACCCAGAACTCGTCCCACATCCCGTACTTGACTGGCATTCATGGAGATGGTTGGCAATAGATTCTCATCCTTTGCACGCCGATCCTGAGCTCGTTTCGCATACCATAGGCCTTGGCAGAGTAACGGCAAAATTAGAATTACAGCACTGTACAACATCGCATTTGTGAATTACCCGTAGGATATATTTTCCATATCTACACCCTAACCTGAAGAAAAATAATTCATTCCTTCATTATCTAATCACCAATGACAGTTAAGGAAACATACCTATTTCCCTCCCTCGAAGTCCTGGTGGTGGTCCTCCTCTTCTTCCTCCACCTCTACCTCCTCCTCCTCTTCCTCCACCCCCTCCTCCATCTCCCCCTCCTCTTCCACCCCTGCCGTAACCTCCTTTGCCTCGCCCCCACCCTCCACCTCTACTCTCACCATATCTGCCTGTGCAGTGCACCAAAGAAATATATTGGCACAAAAGGCCCTCAACCAACAACTACTTAAACACTAATGCTTGTTTTGATATTACTGTATGTTATTAAACAGAAATACATATCTAGTACAATACACTATATCCAAAAAACACGGTGTACAAAGGATAAAAAGTTATAAACATACCAAGTTAAAAAAAATTACTGCCTTTAAACTCCATTTTCTGCTTTTTTTTTTCTCTTTTAGCTATTGAAATTAGGCAGTCATTGTAGATTGCACTGCAACATTAAAGATTCAAATATATCAAACTAGGCACTCTGTAAAACCCAGTTTCCTACTTATTTTTCTCGTTACCTAGTCTGTGGAGTGAATGGACTTTTTTTTTTCTTTTTTTTAAATGCTAGGAAGAGGGAACCAAAGGCCAGGAGCCCACAAACCGATCCTTCCAAGAAAAAAACCCAAAATACTTGTACAAGAGCGAGCCAAATTCAGGAGCCGATCATTTCAAGATGCCTGGACATACTGCATTTGAAAGACTGGTGATCATAGCTAGCAGGAAATACAGAGAGGGAGACAGTTCCAGAGTTGACCTGTTGCATAAATGAAAGACTGGAAGTAACGGTTAACTCTTGCATTAGAGAGTTGGACAGAAAAGGTATGAGAGTTTGCTACCAGATGGGTGCTATGAGCATGTCGAAGAGGTAGAGGGATGCAAGCAGACAGTTCAGAGAAGCAGTGGCCATTGAAGTAGCGATAGAAAATAGATAAAGATGCAACAGAGTGGCGAAGAGACAGAGGTTGAAGGAAGCCAGTAAGAGGAGTAGAGTTAATGAGATGAAAAGCCTTTGACTCCATCCTATTGAGAAAAGCTGTATATGGGGAGCCTCCCCACACATGAGAGTTGTACTCTACACTGGAGCAGATGAAACCCGTGCATATAGTCAACAACTGTGCAGGCGTAAAGAAAGAATGGAGTCGGCTTAGCACACCTAATCTCTTGGAAGCAGATTTTACAAGAGATGTAATATGATCTTTCCAAGCTAAGTCCCAAGTTGAAACCCCAAGCATGTTCAAGGATGATGCAGGATTAAGCTGAATATTATTACTTACCTAAAATGGATAATAATGTCAAAATATCAAAATAAGATGACTCTCAGAACACTCTAATATTAAAAAGCAAATACAGTACAATTATCCGTCGACACAATATCAGGCCCAAAGCATATCTGGCATTATTTGCTCAGTTCAATTAAAACAATATCTGATGGAATTTGGCACTACCCAACGCCAAAATGGGATGCAATCTGCGGTACTATGCACATTTCGGCGGCAATGTGTACCATCTGGTTCAGACTAGTGATGGTACAAATATTTAGGTTCGCACTTGCAAATATTTGCATCTTTTTTCAATAATCGCATTCACATTTGCACTCACATGTTGTCATGCAAATATATTAAGAACATTATTAATATAACTTTATAAAATTCATACAAAATCAAATAAAGAGTTAAAAGGATGAGTTGAACGAGTGCTCTAGGCTAGAGTTCACAACCAAACTAATGCCAAGCTAGCTACAGCTGTTCGCTGCATCATGCAGTGTTGCCAGGTTACTAGAAAAGTCTGAATTTCTCCAGATTTTTTACCTAATGACAGGGGGATATGAATGGAAGAGTAGGCACTGGTCCTGAGGATGACAAAATGGTTTGTTATGAAGTACCAGGAAAAAATGATAACGGGAGGTGACTAAACGATATGTGTCAGGAGAGGAGGTTGTGCATTTGTAACTTGTACTTTGAACACAAAGATGCACATAAATATACGTGGTATAGAGGGAATGAGGATCGTGTTGAAAGAAGCCTAATGGATTACGTGCTCGTAGAGAGGTCGATGATGAGTATGGCTGCTGATACGAGGGCAGTGAGAGGACGACGTGGAGGTCTGTCAGATCATGTGATTGTGGTATGCAAGATCAAGCTGAGAGGAGTGAGGTGGATCAGGAGAGAGAGGAGCAGTCAGGGAGAAAGACTGAAAGTTGAGAAGCTGAGGATCACAGAAATGGCAGATGATTACAAGACCAAAGTAGAGGAGGGGTTAGAATCAGTGAATTGGAATGAAGTGGATCTGGACAGCCTGTGGAATGCATNAGGGTCCACAGGCCGTACTGGAGCGATTGGACATGTTAAGGTAATAAGATTATGATCGGAGGAGCCCAACGGAGAGAAAAGATGAACAGTGTAAGCAGAAGGATTAGTTGTTAGGAAAAGGTCAAGTATGTTGGAACTCTCTCCAAGGCGGTCAGGGATACGGGTAGGGTGCTGTACAAGCTGCTCTAGGTCATTAAGGATAGAAAAGATGTAGGCTTGTTCACCAGGTTGATCAGTGGAAGGAGAGGAGAGCCAAAGGTGGTGGTGAACATTGAAATCTCCTAGAATGGAGATTTCAGAGAAAGGAGAAATGGACAGAATGTGCTCCATCGTAGAAGTAAGATAGTCAAAGAATTTTTGATAGTCAGTAGAATTAGGAGATAAGTAAACAGCACAGATATATTTAGTCAGAGAATGACAGGAAAGCCGAAGCCAGAGAGTAGAGAATTCAGAAGAATCAAGTTCAGGAACACGAGAGCAAGATAGATCGTTGCGTACATATACGCAACAGCCACCTTTGGCTTTGAAACGAGAATAGAGAAAGTAGGAGGATACAGAAAAGGGCTTGCTGTCAGTTGCCTCAGACAGCTGAGTCTCAGTGAGAAAGAGAAGGTGAGGTTTAGAGGAGAAGAGGTGGTGTTCGACAGCGTGAAAGTTAGAGGAAAGGCCGCGAATGTTACAGAAATGAAGAAGGAGTGAGTCAGACGGTGGTTCCAGGCAGCTCCTTGAGCCGTTGCCGGGAGAGGGGCGAATGGTGGGGGCATTTATGGTCCCCCCCCCTGGGGACTCCGAGGCAAGATTCTTGAGCGCCATTTTACTAAATTTTAAAAAAGAAGTGTAGTGTGTAGCGTGTATGTAGTTTGGTGTTAACAGTTAGAGAAACTTGTATTGGAGAGCATGCTGGTCTACTCTCTGTGTAACTGAGACACTGAAAAAGCTCAGCAAAGGAGGATGGTCAGGAACAAGTCCTGAGGGCTGATGAAGCGGGAGCTCCAGCTCTCCCTGTCATCAGCTTTCCATCCTCCTTGGGAGTACTGCCCTGCTCGACTGGTGCTACAGTCTCCTCGACTGGTGCTACAGGATCTGGACAGCCTGTGGAATGCATATAGGGATTGCTTAGTTAGGAATGCTAAAGTGGTGTGCGGTGTGACATTTGTAACAAAAAAGAAGAAAGGTACGGCATGATGGGATGAGGAAGTTAAGAGAGCAGTGGAGGAAAAGAGGAAGAAGTGGCTAAAGTGATTACAGGCCAGGAGTTCAGTTGAAATAAGAACCGGGGGTTGATGAAGTGTATGCAGAGATGCTTAAGTGTAATGGAGAGAGAGGAATGAAGTGCTTGTTGGAGAATATGTAAGAAGGCATGGATGAGTGAAACTGTGCCTGCAGAGTGGAAAAAAGCTGTAATTGTACCCCTGTACAAAAATAAAGGTGAGTGAAGTGAGTGCAAGAATTATTATGGCATAAGTTTATTGAGTGTGGTAGGGAAGGTATATGGAAGAATTATTACTGAGAAAGTAAGAGAGATATCAGAAGTCCTGGTAAGTGATGAACAGGGTGGCTTTAGGAGTAGAAGAGGATGTGTGGATCAAATATTTGCAGTGAGACAGATAGCAGAGAAGGCTTGTGAGAAGAACCATAAGGTGTTTATGGCATTCATGGATCTGGAAAAAGCAAACAACAAAGTGGACAGAGAAGGACTGTGGAAAGTTTTGTACATGTACGGTGTAGATGGTAAGCTGGAAGGTGCCGTAAAGAGTTTCTATGATGGTAGTGAAGCATGTGTAAAGGTTAATGGGGATCTAAGAAAATTGTTCATGACTGGTGTGGGCGTGCGACAAGGTTGTGTGATGTCCCTATGGTTGTTCAATATATATACTGTACATGGATGGGGTGATGAGAGAAGTAAAAACATGACAAATGGAGAGAGGGATGGCGTTGGTAATGAATGGTAATGGATGGAATATCTCAAAAATGTTATATGCTGATGATGAAGTACTGCTTGCAAGTACTGGACAAGAACTTGGTAGGCTAATGCAGAGTTATGCTGCTGTCTGTGAGCATCATGCCTTGAGAGTAAATGTAGAAAAGAGTAAAGTGATGCTTATTGAGAAAGAAGGTGACTCCCAGTGCGATGTTACAGTGAATGGAAAGAGAGTGGAATTGATGAGAGAGTTCAAATACCTGGGTACAGTGATAGAAAATAGAGGAAAATGTGCAAAAGAAGTTGAAAGTAGAGTGACACAAGGAAGAAAAGTAGCTGGTGCCATGAAGGCCTTGATAAGAAACAGAGGCTTGAGTGTTGTTCCTGCATGAGGCTTACATGAAGGAGAGTTAGTGCCAACTTTAACATATGGATGTGAGACTATTGTGTGGCATGAAAATGAAAAGTCAAGAGTACGAGAAGTGGAGATGGGACTCTTGAGGAATGTATGTGAAGTACTGAGGGTGGACAGGATACAAAATAATGTGATTCGTGAAAGATGTGGAGTGAGGAAGTCGGTGGACACCAGAATCAAAAAGAGTGTACTGATGAGATGGTATGGTCATGTGGACAGCATGGATAACAATAGAGTGGTGAAAAAGGTAAAACTGAGCAAATTTGAAAGAAGGAGGCGGCGAGGTAGGCCAAGAAGAAGGTGGAGAGATATGGTGGATGAGTGTGTGAGGAAGAGAGGTTTGGAAGTCGGTAAGGCTAAGAAATTGACGAGAGATCGATCTGGCTGGATGAATGTTGTGAGGAGAAGTACGTGATCAGGGATTTGGCACCCCATTTTAATGTGGCAGCGTCTGGATTGACTCAACTGGATACGTTTATGTGAAGCTACAGATTGTGGTGAATGTTTTTGGCATATCCGATGGAGCCAAGATTCCGGGGGTTTGAATGATGAATGACTAGAAGCGTGGCCCATTGGACTGGACAAATTTGGGCTGTCTGGACACTCCTACTCCTCACCCTGCCCTAGGGTGGGAAAGGAGGTCTGGATGATGATGATGATGATGATGATGATGATGATGATGATGATAGTCGTTTTTTTGTTTTTGTTTTCGTCGCTTTCGTTTTTGATGGCTTCAACACGCTTGCATGCGTTGGCCGTGGTCACCTAATGGCAGATCTCCACGCTGCTCGATCTTCGGCAGCCTCCCTGTTCAATCCCTTAACCCTGAGGTCACACTTAATGACCTCGTCCCATGTCTTTCTTCGTCTATCCCTCCCAACCCCTGCCCCAGTATTAACACTTCTCACCCTCTGCACCCAATTATCATCCCTCATCCTCTCCACATGTCCAAACCACTTCAGCCTACCTTTCCTCATCACAACACCAATACACTCCAGTCCCATCCTACCTCTCAACTCTTCCATCATAAACCCAGCCCTCCCAGGCCTTGCATGCAGGGATGCACTGCACATCCAACTAATCATTGTCATTTCTGTACATTTAAGCCTGCGAATATCCTCTTCCTTTACTGCCCACGTCTCACTACCATACAGCATCACACTCCTAACACATGCTGCATACAAAGACCCCTTAGCACGTAAGGAGAGTCCTCTCATGTCAGGAGAGGCAACAGCTCCCTGAACTTCTTCCAACCACTTCTCACCCTAGCAACCGAGCTAACACCAGCCCCACCTCTGGCACATAACATGTCTCCCAAATAACAAAAATCCTCCACACACTCAAGAGACTCATCAGCAAGTTCAATCCTATCAAGCCTAAAAATCTCCACCTGCTCTCCCCGACACGCCGCACACATAAAATCAGCATTATCTCGCAGTCTACCTCTAATACCACTACATCTCTTGTGCACCCATTTATCACAAACACTGCACAAGATGGAATTACTTCTCACACCTTTGTGGCAAACTGCACATGGCCACTCTCCCTCTCCTCTGATTGTACCACCACCAACCCTAGATATCATCACTTTTGTTTTATCTGCATTTACCCTTAAGCCCTTGTGCCCCATACCATCTCTCCATTTCTTAAACCCTTCCTCCGCCTCCTTTTCATTCTCTGCAATCAACACCAAATCATCAGCATACAACATCTCCCACGGGAGTCCATCTCTGAAGTCACGTGAGAGGGCTTCAAGTACCATGATAAACAACAAGGGACTCAAAACTGACCCCTGATGCACACCAACATTCACGGAAAACTCATCACTCAAAACTCCATTCACTCTTACCTGGGTGCGAGCACCCACGTACATGACCATAACCACCCTAACCAGCGACTCTTCCAACCCTAGCTTTCTCATTGCCCACTTCACCACCTCTCTAGGGACTCTGTCAATGGCCTTTTCGAAATCAACAAAAACAAAATACAAATCCCTTTACTTTCCAATATATTTTTCCTGAAGCTGTCGAACAATGAATATGGCATCAGTGGTCCCCCTGCCTGGCATAAACCCAAACTGCATCTCATCAATATTCACTCTTTCTCTGATCATACCTTCTAGAACTCTCTCCATTACTTTCATTATCTGATCTAAGAATTTTATACCTCTGTAATTTCCCCTATCCAGGACATCACCCTTCCCTTTGTACACATTTACAATTACACTCTTCAGCCAATCATCAGGGACAACAATATCTATCTATCTATCTATCTATATACCTAGGCTGCTTCCCCCAAGAAAAGGGAGGTAGCTGAGACAGGTCAACACACTACCAATTTACTCATCCACTCATACACATTCAATCGCATCTTAGCCCCAAAGGGGAGAAGGGACAGATCCTCACCGCACCACACCGCACGAGGGTCAACTACGCAGCACAGTCAGTGACATCCGCAGCAGGGCCTGACAGCAAAGCTGGTTTACCCATGCTTCATCATAATGGACCCATACACACTCATATATAATCATATTTATCAGGTCAGTGATTAACCTCACCCCAGTATCTCCTGAGGGCTTCAACATTTCAGCAGTCAACCCAGACACACCTGCCACCTTCCCCACCTGCATCCTGCCTAATCCCTCACTCACAGTAGCAGCGCCAATCAAAGGGCAAGGGCCAAACACTGGATCTGCTGGCTTCAAACTTTCCCTATCCCAGTCAAACTCCTCATTCAACAACCGGCTATAATGCTCTCTCCATGCATCTTTACTATCCCCACTGTTCACCACTACCCTTCCATCATCATTCTTCACACACTGCTCACTTACAATGTCCCAATTATCCCTCTTCACCTGATCTGCCACCCTAAAAATTGTATTTTTCCTATCCCCATGATTTAGATTATCAAGTAAAAGTCTCTGTGACTCAGACTTCGCCCTGTATACCTCTCTTCTAGCCATACGCTTGGCAGCCAAGTACTCCACCCTGTTACTAGCCTTCTTCCATTCTTGGAAAAACCTTCTTTTCTCCTTAACTGTGGCTTCTACACCCTCATCCCACCACCAAGTTACTTTATGTCTTGAAGGGCCTCTTGTCCAACTGCATATTGCATCGGTAACTCTCAAGAGGTGGTTCTTAAGGGCTCTATACTGTTCATTAATGCCTCTATCTACAGCTCCCTGTTCAGCCACCACTCTCCTCATCTCACTATAAAAGGCATCCCTTACTGACTGGTTTCCCAGCTTCCATATTTTCCTCCTAGGTACATACAGTATGTCCTCCTCCTCATCACTCGTTCTTTATGCACCATGACACAAATCAATAGTTTGTACTGCTGCACACACTCCTCGCTTCCTATAACTTTAACATCTCTCTCTAGCCTCCTATCAACCCTCCTGACCAGAAAATAATCTATCTGACTGCTATTTCCCCCAGACTCGTACATAATCAAACGACTCATTCTTTTTCTAAAATGTGTAACAGATTTTAAGAATTTCTCATTTAAAAGTGGATAATCTCCTGATTTTTAGCTCATGCCCAGAAAAAGTACTCTAAATCTCAAGAATTTCTGAGAGAGAGAGAGCCTGTCTGACGTGATCTGTTCTGGGTCTGTTCGAAGTATGTCCAGGATGTGTCTGAAATCCTCGGGGAATGCATGTAAAAGTAGCATCCTCGTCCTGCATCCTGGTAACATAAAAAGTTGATAAAAATTTGTTCATTGTATTTTCTATGGCTCAAACTCTTACAGTGAAATTATTTCATGCAAAAAAAATATGAATAACTCACATTTCTACATCACCAAACAGAATACTGGCACAGTAATCTCTTAATTATCCGGACGTCCATTACTCGGACAATCCATTACTTGGACGCTGTGATCCGGCTGTCTGAAACCATTATTTGTACATTTTTCCATTTTATCTGGACAAAATGCATGTGTCCGAGTGGAAATTATTGCCGTGTGAACATTTTCGCCCGGCTGGGCAGGAGTAGCCCGATGGCGCCATCTTGACTGGCTGGGTAGTTTACCCAGCATTCGTTAGAGACCCCTTCGGTCGTTCTAAGTTCCCGTGCAGCGACAGTGTAGTGAACAGCTCCTTTTGGACTGTTGTTATGGCTGCGTATGGTGGCTTTTGTGGTTGTTCCCTACCTGTTTCAGGATTTGCTATTCCTTGCATGCCTCTTCCTAGGGTGTGTGATGATGTCCCTTCCATCAGGGAAAAGGAAGAGGGTAGTGCTGACTTGGGAAAAGTGGGAGATCCTGGGTAAGACTGATGCAGAATGGTCCAATTGTAAGTGTTGACGTCGATTTAATTCTAGCTTACTGTACTATACCATAATTTTATTCATTTTACCATGATATTATTTGATTTTACAGTTATGTTTTGTGTGCCCACTGCATTTCTCTTGTGTAGCTGTTTTTTACATGTTTTTTTAATGTCAATGCAGGGTATGGCTGTACAGTGAAGACTGCCTGTCTGTGGCAGCAGCAGAAGTTGTTCCCTAGGCAGTCTGGCCAATAGCTTCAAGTCCCTCAGGAAGGCCACGGATGAGACTGGGCTTTCCCACAGAGTTCTCAGGGAGTGTATGTTGTGTTTTTAGTGCAGGCAATTCTGTGCAATGCAGTCTTCCATAACGTGCTTAGTATGGGGTGCTGTGCTGCATTCTGGACAGGCAACAGTGATGAAGTCATCCTCCTCTGATAACTCAAGAAGGCTGGATGATGCCCACATCTCAGACCGGCCAGGTGGACCCTGTCCTCACAAAAGAGACAGGATTCAGAAGGGTGGATATCAGGGGGCCGTGCATGCAGCTGTGTGTTGTTTTTGAGTGACTGAATGGACCGGAAGTGACATGAGCATGAATATGCTTCTGGAAGCTGATTTGAGGCAGGTGAGGGGGGAGAGATGACAGTATTTGCGTATGATATCATGTGCTGTGTGTTGTTTTGATATTCCTTGGTGTGTGTGGATGTAGTGTAGTGGATGGTGTGAGTCTGTGGGGTCTGCGGCAAGAATTTGTGTACCTCTCATGTCCACATGATCCATGACTTTGAGGACTTTGGTTTTTTGGTATAGGTGGTCTGTAGGTGTAGTAGCTGTACAGCCAGTGATTACTTTTAGGGCATTGTTCTGCATGGTCTGTAGGGTGTTGCAGTGTGTTTCAGTGACGTTAGAAGCCCAAGAAGGGCTTGCATAATTCATCACTTAACGTATATATTGTTTGTATACTATGATGGTGGTTTTCTTTCTTGTGTCCAAATGTTGTATGGGCAAGTGATCTTAGGGTGTTGAATCTTGGTGTTAATTCATATTCAATGTTTGTGATGTGTTGATTAAATGACAGTGATGTGTTACACCAAGGATTTACTATGTGTGTGTGTGTTAATGTGTGTGTGGTAGGGGAGTGTTGTTTATGGTGAGGTGCAGAACGTGATTGTGTTTTGCAGTCCTGTTTGTAAGAAGGGTCACTGCAGGTTTGTTTGGGGCTATTGTGAGTCTGTTTGTGGTGAACCATTCATGTAGTGTGTTGAGGGAAGGTTGGAGGATGTGTGAGGCTGTGTTTGAGTTTTGGTGTGTACATATAAGTGTTATGTCATCTGCATGGGAAGCTATGTGTATTTGTGGTGTGTGGGGTGTGGGGATGTCATGCATGTATAGGTTAAAGAGAGTAGGGGACAAAACAGATCCTTGGGGGATGCGGTTTGTGAAGTTTCTGATGTTCAAAGACTGACAGGCAAATGTTACATGTGCACATCTGCCTGATAAATACCTGTAGTTTGCTAGCCAACTTTTTGTGTTATTGTGCATGTTTGTGCTGAATATTTTGTTTGTGAGGTTGTGGCCAGAGATGGCATCAAAAGCTTTACTAATACCTAATGTGACTAGGAGGTGTTCTGTGTAATGACCTAGCTGAATTGATGTCATAAAAACTCTTTGTGTAAGGTCTGGAAGAAGAGTGTTTGTAGAGTGTAGCGGCCTAAAACTGTGTTGTGATGGGGCTAGGGGGATGTGAGGTGTTACACTAATCCCAGTCATTCAGTGACTTGAAGGGTGTGCAGAGGAGTGTGATAGGGCAGTGTGAAGAAAGTAACATGGGGTCTTTGTTGGGTTTGGAGATAGTGATGATAGTACCATGCTTCCAGATGGTGGGTACTATGTTGTGTAAGTAGCTGTAGTTTGGTATGTTGGTGAGTGCTTGTATGCCTTGTGGTCCAAGATGTTTAAGGTGTATGTTGCTTATGTTGTCTGGGTCACAGGCAGATAAGTGCTCTTTTGGAACGTTAAAGGAAACCCTGTATCCATTTGGAATCACTTCGTTTTCGTTTTTGTTTTTGAAGGCCCCAACATGCTTGCATGTGTCGGCCTTGGTCACCTAATGGCGGCTCTCCACGCTGCTCGATCTCTGGCAGCCTCCCTGTTCAGTCCCTTAACCCTTAAGTTACATTTGATGACCTCGTCCCATGTCTTTCTCGGTCTACCCCTCCCAACCCCTCCCCCAATATTAACACTTCTCACCCTCTGTACCCAATTATCATCCCCCATCCTCTCCACATGTCCAAACTGTGGGAAAAAATTTAATAAAAATATGCAAACATGTTTCATTATTACCAGAGGGTACTGTACAACAAAAATAAGACATCTGGAGCTTGTATGAGTACACATTAGGATAACTGAACTAAATTAAATGCTCATATGGATCCGTTAAAAAAAATTTTGGAAGAAAAAAAAAATGTATTTTACTTATTCAGGCACTGAGATGGAAATATATGAAACTGGGCAAAATAACTTATACTACAAGAACTTGGAAGTGTACATACACAGGCAGCCAGTCACCTCTGGGAACCAAAGAAAACTGCTTACCTGGAACAAATAAAAACCTGAGATATTTTACCTGCATTTTTGGCTATACTAATATCTTATTGTGATTATGTTTTCATGATTGCAGCCTGAATATACAATAAAATAATTTTTCATCACCATAATGTGTCAGTATAGCCAAAAACGCACATACAATATCACTGTTTTACGTTAGTACCTGGCAACACATTTTCTGTGGTTCCAGAAGTCACTTGCCAGGTGTATGAGTGTCTACACCTCCAAGTTCCTGTAGTTGTTATGTTGCTAAATTTACATAGTCTCTAGGCTAAAACACACGCTAAAATGTTGTGACCATATATAACATGGCCTCTTCCTTTCTCTTCCCCCCCCCCACAATGCAACACCATATCAGGAAACTCTGTTCCAAATGGATACATGAATAATCACTGACAAGTGATAAGGAACGAGTGCGAAAACAAGGCTAATCCTGATGACTAATCCTGACAACATTATGTGGCTTACTGCTGGGGGACGCTGCAAAAGTTTCCAAAAACCAATATACAGTATATGGACAATACTGAGCGCGAAACTCAAATACACGTGGTGCATGTGGTGCATCAAGACCGTAATTTCTGGGAGGGCTAGGGGGGCTATAGCTCCCCCCCAGTGTTTCTGTATATTAATTTGTCAAAACTTCAACTAAGACTGAGGGCTTATAAGGTTGAACTTGGAAGAAAATCTTGGAGAAATTTTGATGAAAATTCAAACAATTCTATGCATGTTTGATCAAAAATGTCTAAATCTGGACCAAAGTGATCATAAACTAAATCATAATAGTACTTACATGAATAAAGGCAGGGTGGCATATTTCAACCTGAATCCTGCTGCAGGCATATACGAACAATCTTGGTAGGGGTGCAGCATAAACAACAAAAATGTAAAATGATGAAATCATTAAACTTAGTCACAGTTTGAGCTGGAAGTTTAGACTGGTAGAAAGTGAAGACGCTTATTTAAACAACCTCAATCATGAAAAATACAAGTCTCATTAAACATCAGCTTTTAGGTAGAAACAAACTGAAAAGTATCGGATGGTCTGCAAACAGAAACGCTTCAATTTAATTTTAGGTTGGTAGTACGAAGATATATTCATTTGGCCAAGCCCCCTCCAAATTCTGCTGAAAATTACGGGCCTGTGCATGAGGCCATATGGCACGGGTCTTCTCAAGCAGGGTTTGGTAATGATGTGCTTTGTCTGGTTGCAAGTGAAGGGTGCGAAGTCTGGGTCGGTGAGGAACCGTTTCTTACATCAGATGACACGTTGCGATGGGGGTTGTAGTAGTTGTTCCAAAGAAACGTCGATTGTGGCACTTTGGAGCTGCGGATTGGGAAGCCCTCAGGCAGTACTTCTATGATTTTCCCAGGAATGATTATTGCTTCCATGCCCAGGAGCCATCTGAGTGTGCCTTGGACATTATGGAGGTTATTCTCTCGGGCACAGAAGCATACATTCCCATCTCATATCCATTAACTAATGCAAGAAAGTCTTGGTTTAATCATGCTTGATCTAATGATGTCCACAACAAGGAGAGGCCCTACAAAAGATACCAGACACAACCCACCCCTGAATTGCATCTTTTATATGTTTCTGCCAGGAATCATCCTAAGCCTGTTCTTTGTTCTGCTAAAAATAATTTCATCCATACTAAATGCTCTCAACTCTCCAATTCGAATTCTTCTGGCTCCATTTGGCACCTTGCTAAAAACCTTTCTAACAACCTTACCTCATCATCCTTCCCTCCTCTTTTTTACTCTGATGGTTCTGTAGCTATCTCATCTACTGATAAAGCAGAGGCATTAAAGAAGTTGGGAGACGGAAGAGCGAGTTATGTGTGGAAAGGAAGAGAGAGGTGAAAAGATTAGTAGGAGAGAGTAAGAGGAGATTGGATGAAGAATTTGGAAGGAAATTGAGTGCAAAGTGGAGGGAATCTATGAAAATGTTCTGGAAAGAAGTAAACAGTTGGACAGGGTGCCAAAGAAGTTAGCTGGAGGGTGAAAGATAAAAATGGCAGATTACTAGTGGAGAAGGGAGAAAAAGTGAGAAGATGGAGAGAACACTTTAATGAATTGTTGAACACAAAGAATGAAAGTAATGCAAGTATAAGGGGCTGGGGAATGGCTGGGAAAGGGAGGGATGTGAGAAGAGAGGAAGAAATCAGCAGGATGGAAGTTGTAGAAGCAATGAAGAAAGTTAAAGTGGGTAAAGCCCCAGGAATTGATGGAGTGTGTGGTGAAATGCTGAAGTATGGGGGTGAGATAATAAGACAATGGATGTGGAAGACATGTAGATTGGCCTGAGAGGAAGGCAGAGTCCCAGTTGGAAATTAGGTATAATTATTCCCCTGTACAAAGGAAAAGGGGAAAAAATGTGTGTTGTAATCATAGGGGCATCTGCCTTCTTAGTGCAATAGGAAAAGTACAGTATATGGTTGAATACTTACTGACAGAGTTAGGGAAATAACAGAGGAATTAGTTGAAAAACAACAGGGAGGTTTATGGAAACGAAGAGTTGTGTAGATCAGATATTCATTCTCAGATCTTTTGTGGAAAAGTTTCTAGAGAAGGGAAAGAAGTTGTATACAGCCTTCATGGATTTGGAGAAAGCATATGACAGGGTGGATAGACAAGGATTGTGGGGAGTATTAAGAATATATGGAGTAGATGGGAAGTTGCTGAAGGCAGTGAAGAGTATGTATGAGGGTGCTAAGGCTGCAATGCGTGTGGATGGTGAACTGAGTGAATTTTTCTATTTGAGGGTTGGATTGAAACAAGGAAGTGTCATGTCTCCATGGTTGTTCAATCTGTATATGGATGGGGTTATAAAAGAGATATAAGGGAGGGCAGTGGATGCTGGAGTGACCCTAATGAGAAAGGGCAGTGTTTGGAAACTCCCTATTCTGTTGTTTGCAGATGATACTGTGTTGTTAAGTGAAGATGAAGGAGAGCTGCAAGGCGTGGCAGAAGAGTTTGGGAGAGTGTGTAAGAAACGGAATCTAATGGAGGGAAGAGTAAAGTGATGGTCTTCAAGAGAAGTGCAGTCGGTGAATGTACAGTGAGATTGGATGGGAAGGATATGGAGAATGTGAGTGCATTTAAGTATTTGGGTAGTGTGAACAGTAAGGATGGAAGTTTAGAGGGTGAAGTGCTTGAAAGGGTGCAGCAAGGAAGAAAAGTTGCTGGTTCCTTGAAAGCAGTGATAAGAAACATATAAGTGAGCATGGAAGTGAAAAAGCTACTACTTGACAGTATTGTGATGACAACTTATGGAAGTGAAGCTTGGCCCTTGCTGGAAGGGCAGAAGTCAAGAGTGAGAGCAGTGGAAATGAGTTATTTGTGAGAAGCATGTGCAGTCACATGGAGAGAAAGACTGACAAATGAGGAAGTGAAGGAATGTTGTGGTGTGGATGTGATAGGAAGCATTAGGAGAAACACATTAACGTGTTTTGGCCATGTGGAGAGGATGGAGAGTGAGAGACTGACGAGGAGAGTGTATGTGAGTGAGGTGGAGGAGGGGAGAGGGAGGGGGATGCCAAGGATGAGATGGAGGGATGGAGTGGAGAGGTATATGAGGGATGGGTGTGTGAGCTGCGAGCAGGGCAGTGAAATGGCAGGGACAGAGTGACATGGAGGTGATTTGTATGTGGCCACCCTTTGCAGAATTAGGGCGTCTGGCGATAGACAGATAGACAGATAGATAGACAGATAAAGCAGACCTCTTCGTTCAGACTTGCTCCTCCAATTCCACCTTAGACGATGCCAGTGCTGTTCCTCCATCACTTCCCCCCTCTGATGTCCTCATGGCTGACATTAAAATTTCTTCAGCTGATGTATTTCCTGCCATCACTGGCCTCAATTCTAACAAGGCATATGGGCCTGATGGAGTCCCTCCTGTTATCTTCAAGAACTGTGCTTCTGTGCTAACACCCTGCCTAGGTAAACTCTTTTGCCTTTGTCTATCAACTTGTATCTTTCCTTCTTGCTGAAGTTTGCTCTCCTTCAGCCAGTCCCAAAGAAGGGTGACCATTCCCAACCCTATAACTATGGTCCAATTGCTTGAACATCCAGTGTCTCATAAGTTTTGGAGTCAATTCTTAACAGAAGAATTTTAAAGCATCTTTCCTATCACAACCTTCTTTCCGATCATCAGTATGGGTTCCGTCAGGGATGCTCCACAAGCGATCTTCTGACCAACCTTTCAGATTCCTGGTCATCCTCCTCCAGGGACTTTGGTGAAAACTTTGCCATTGCACTTGACATCTCAAAGGCATTCGATCGAGTCCAGCATAAATCTTTAATTTCCAAACAGCCCTCTTAGGATTTCTATCCTTCTATATGTGCCTTCCTCTATAGCTTCCTTTCAGATCGTTCTATAGCCGCTGTTGTAGATGGCCATCGTTCCTCTCCTAGATCTATCAACAGTGGTGTTCCACAGGACTCTGTCCTATCACCAACTCACTTCCTTTAATTCATCAATGACCTTCTAAGCTGCACAACTAACCCTATCCACTCGTATGCTGATGACTCCACCCTTCACCTTTCCATTTGGTTCCTGCAACGTCCATCTCAGTAGTTACACTTTAACAAACAAGGGATGAAGCTATGGTACATGTAATGTCAGACTTGACTTGTATCTCTGACTGGGATAAAAATAAATTTGTTGTTTTTAATGCAACAAAGATTCAGTTCTTACACCTATCAACCTGACAAACTCTTCCACAGGAGTACCCGCTAATCTTTAATAATATCCAGCTCAATCTTGCATCATCCTTGAACATGCTTGGGGTTTCATTCACTCGGGAGTTACCTTGGAAAGATCATATTACATCCCTTGCAAAACATCCTTCCAAGAGATTAGGTGTGCTAAGCCGACTCCATACCTTCATTACCCCTGCACAGTTGTTGACCTTATACATGGGTTTTATTCGTCCCTGTGTGGAGATCAACTCTCATGTGTGGGGAGGCTCCCCACATACAGCTCTTCTCAATAGGGTGGAGTCCAAGGCTTTTCATCTCATTAACTCTCCTCCTCTTACTTGCTCCCTCCAACCTCTGTCACTTCACCGCACTGTTGCATCTATATCTCTTTTCTATCTCTACTTCAATGGTCACTGCTCCTCTGAACTGCCTGTTTGCATCCCTCCACCTCTACGACGGGAGCGCAGCACCCGTCTGGCAACAAACTCTCATCCCATTTCTGTCCAACTCTCTAATGCAAGAGTTAACCATTACTCCCAGTCCTTCATTTATGCAACAGGTCAACTCTGGAACTGTCTCCCTCTGTCTATAATTCCTACTTCCAATGATCTCCAGTCTTTCAAATGCAGTGTGTCCAGGCAACTCGAAATGAATGGATCTTGAATTTGGTTCTCTTTTGTATTTTGTTTTACTTTTTCTTGGAAGGAACAGTTTTCAGGCTCCTGGCCTTTGGTTCCTTCTTCCTTGTAGTATTAGAGAGAAAAAAAGAAAGAAAAAAAAAAAGGCTGGCTGGCCGAACAGCCCTGAATCCCTAAGGAAGGCCACGGCTGAGACAGGGCTTTCCCACAGAACTCTCAAGGGAGTGTATGTTGTGTTGTTGGTGTAAGTGATTGTGTGCATTGCAGTCTTCCATAATGTGCTTAATAGTATGGGGTGCTATGTTACATCATGGCCAGGCAGCAGCAATGGAGTGATTCAGCCTCTTCTGATAACTTAAGGGGGCTGGATGATGCCCACATCTCAGCCTGGCCAGGTGGGCCCTGTCCTCACAAGGGAGATAGGATTCAGAAGGGTGGATATTAGGAGGTTGTGCATGCAGCTGTGTGTTGTCTTTAAATGACTGAATGAAGCAGCGAGTGACTTGAGTATGGATATGCTTCTGGAAGCTGGTCTGAGGCGGGCGAGGGGGGAGAGATGACAGTATTTGTGTGTGATATCAAGTGCTGTGTGTTAATTTGATGTTCCTTGGTGTGTGTGGATGTGTTGCCATGTAGTGAAGTGGATGTTGCGAGTTTGTGGAGGCTGCAGCGAGAGTTTGGATGCCTCTCATGTCTAGATGATCCTTGAATTTGAGGACTTTGGTTTCTTGATGTAGGTGGTCTGTGGATGTAGCAGCCATGCAGCCTGTGATTATTTTTAGGGCCTTGCTCTGTATGGTATGTAGAATGTTGTATTGTGTTTTAGTGAGCTTAGGAGCCCAAGCAGGGCTTACATAATTCATCACTGAACGTATATATTGTTTGCACATTGTGGTTGTGGTTTCTTTGCTGTGTCCAAATGTTGAATGGGCAAGTAACCTCAAGGCATTGAGTCTTGGTGTTACTTTATCTTTAATGCTTCTGCTGTGTTGTTTAAATGACAGTGATGTATTGTATGTTGCACCAAGGATTCTGTGTGTGTGTGTGTGTGTGTGTGTGTGTGTGTGTGTGTGTGTGTGTATTTACCTAATTGTGATATACAGGAAATGAGCTACGCTCGTGGGGTCCCGTCTCTGTTTCTCAATAAGTCAAATTTTGCCTTAAACTAAGTTTTTAGACTGGACGATCTCTTTGTCCAGGCTATTCCAAAGGTCTATACATCTATAAGGAAAACTATATTTCTTGATGTCCTTCGAGCAGCTTGGCATCTTTAGCTTCATTTTGTGTCCTCTTGTTGCTCTCTCATCCCACACAAACAGATTTTCTCTGTCAATTTTATCTACTCCTATCATGGTTCTGAACACTGCAATCATGTTGCCCCTCTCTCTCCTTTCCTCTAAGGAAGACAAATCCAGCCTTTCCAGCCTCTCTCTGTATGGCAAATCTGCCAGACTAGGGACCATCTTGGTTGCTGTTCTTTGTATTCTCTCAATCTTGGTTATATCTTTCTTTTTGTGTGGGGACCACACTACTGCTGCATATTCTAAAATGGGCCGGATCATGGCCACTATCAATTTCCTCATCATCTCCTCATCCATGTAAAGAAATGCCACTCTTATATTGGTCAAGAGTTTATATGTCTCTCTCACTATCTTATTTATGTGCTTTTCAGGTGACAAACTATCCTGGACCAGCACTCCCAAATCTTTCTCTTCTCTCGCTTTTCTAATTGGTTCATTACCCATCAAATAATTCAATGATGGCCTCTTGGTACTTTTACCCATTTCCAATATTTTACAATTTTTTGCGTTGAATTTCATTTCCCACATCCGGCTCCAATCATGTATCCTATCCAGATCCTCCTGTAGCATTTTACAGTCCACTTCAACCTCTACCTTTCTCAAGATCTCTGCATCATCAGCAAACAGGCTTGCGTAGCTGTTCACTCCATCTACCATATCATTTACATAAATCAAGAACATTACTGGTGCCAACACCGAGCCCTGTGGGACACCACTTGTTACTTCCCTCGATCCAGATGTCCTGTCCTTTATTACTGTCCTCATTTGTCTGTCACTCAAAAAGTCTCTCATCCATTCCAGGAGGCTTCCCTTCAGTCCTCCTATATGCTCTTATTTCCATATTAGTCTATTGTGGGGTACCTTGTCGAAGGCCTTCTCCAGATCTTAGTACACACAATCCACCCAACCGTCTCTCTCCTCTAGCACGTCAATCGCCCTTGAGTAGAAGCTCAACAAGTTGGAAACACATGACCTTCCACTTCTGAATCCAAACTGACTTTCAGTAAAAATATTAATCTCTTCCAGATATTTTATCCATCTACCTTTCAGGATTCTCTCACACAATTTCGCAACCATGCTGGTTAGGGGCACTGGTCTATAATTCAGGGGTTCTTCCTTGTTTCCTCCCTTATAGATTGGCACCACATTTGCCCTCTTCCATTCCCGAGGCACTTTCCCCTCTTCCAAGGAGCACACAATTAAATTGTGAATCTTATCCGCCAGTTGTTCTCTGCATTCCTTCAGTACCCAATTAGAGATTCCATCCGGTCCTGGGGCTTTCCTTACATCTTGAGTTCCCAGTAATTTATACACTTCCACTTTTATATCTTTTATCACTACATTTCTAATCACTCCCTCTCCTTCCACAAACTCCCTTTCCTTAGTGAAAACCGATTGGAAACATTTGTTCATTACTTCAGCTTGCATTACTGCATCCTTGTAGACCTCTCCTTCTACCTTCAGTTTGGTGATTCCTTCCCTTTGCTTCAATTTGCCATTAACAAATCTATAAAACAATTTGGGTTCATCCTTACATTTGTCAATTATACCTTTTTCAAAGTTCCTTTCTTCCTCTCTACATATTCTTGTATATTCATTTCTAGTTCTTTTATATTCTTCCTTTGCTCTGATATTACCTCTCTTTCTCCATTTGTTCCATGCCATGTCCCTCTCTTTTTCACTATCATACACCTTCTATTAAACCACACCTTTTTCGTGTTTTCTTTCCCACTTGCTCTTGGCACATATTTTTCCACTCCCAAATTGTAAAGGTCTAAAAAGATATCCCACTTCCTCTGTATCTCTCTTGTTTCTCTTAATTTTCTCCAATCCGCATTTTCAAAAATTTTTCTCAATTCTGCAAAGTTTGTTTTCCCAAAGTTGTATCTTCCTTGCCTATAAAGCTCATCTCTTGGCACCACGTTCCCTGTTATCATCTGGAACTCAATGACCACATGATCACTTTTTCCTATAGGACACAGATAATTTAAAGATTCAATTACATCAGGTTCTTTGGATAGTAACACATCTAATCTTGCTGGTGTGTCATCACCTCTGAATCGTGTCTCTTCTTTAACCCACTGTGTCATTACATTATTCATTGCTATATTTAACAATTTAGTGCCCCACGAATCTTCACTGCCTCCTGAGTCCCATTCCTCCCAGTTCACCTCTTTACAATTAAAATCACCCATTAGGATTATATTGTTGATTTCTCTATCACTTTCTGTAGATAACTAACCATGTCTGACAACATCTCCTGGTATTCATCGTCATTCCATGCTCTCGTCTTAGGGGGAACATATACCACTGCCGTATCTCTCTTACCATTCTCCCCAGTTTCTAATTTCATATTTATCGCTTCGACCCTGCCCTCGGCCATTTCCACAGTATCTACGTTTATATTGTCCTTCACTGCTATCATCACTCCTCCTCCCATTTTTTCTTTTCTGTCTCTTTTCCATAATTTGTATTTCCCACCTCCCATATGAATATCAATACTGTATCTTCTTTCAACTTAGTCTCTACAAAGCACATAACATCAGGTTCGTGTACCCTCAAAAAATCATTGACTGCTAACCTTGCCGATATTAGTCCATCAATGTTTGTATATGCCACTTTCAAACTTTTTTCATCATTTTTTATACTCTCGTCTCTCCTTCCCTCCGTCGGTACCACTTTCTCAATTTCTGGTCCATAACTCTCCAATAGAACTCTGTCTTCTCTTTCTCCGTTCGCTGTTCATTTTTTATCTGTGCTTCCTTTACTAACTTCTTTAATTTAGCTCTTTCCTCTTCATTTGCATCTCTCCTAATCCAAACATTTTTAAACCCCTCTTTCTCTGACAATTTCCATGTTCTACTTATGATTTCATTCACTATTACTTGAGACTTAAACTTTACTTTCAAGGGCCTTGCCCCACCATCCTCGTACTTTCCTAACCTAAACACTTCTTCAATCTCTTCTTGGGCTTCATTGTTTCCCTCCATAACCAGTGATATTATATCTTTAGCCTTGCTCAGTTCCTCTCTCTCTCTTTCAGATCTTACTGTCATTCGTTTTTCTTTTATTCCTGAAATTATCACACATTTTTTCTTGTCTGCTACATCCCTGACCAAAGATTCTCTACTTCTTAGTACTCTGACCACTTCCTTCTCCACTTTTTCCTTACTTTGTTGTTCTATGATCTCCTTCAAATTTACATTCCTTCCTCCTGTATTTTCTTCCACCCCGTATGTTGCTCCTTGATTTCCTGAATATGCTCATCTTGCCTCTTCGATTTTGATTCATACTCATCTAGTTTACTTTTTATTCTGTCCCTTTCTTCTTCCAACCTCTTATTCTCCCTCTTCAGCTGTTTTATTTCATTTCATGCGGATTTGTTACTCACCTTTAATTCTGTGACTTCTTTTTCTTGTTCCTCACTACGTATGCTAACTTTTTCCAGTCTATTCTGTAGGACTTTGATCTCTCTCTCTTGCTCTATGGTCTGTTCCTGCAGCTGCTTGATTACTTCCCATACCTTTTTTAACTCCTGGACATTCCTCTCTGCCATTTTCTCTACTCCTGCTACTCTTGTTTGTTGCAGCTTATTACTTCCTTTACCTACATTTTCCTCGGAGAAGCCCACAAATTCCCCCTCGCCAGTTGTAAACAATCTTCCGTCTCTCTCCGTCATGATACAACCATATGGAAACTTTCTTTTTCTCTGTCTTGTATTTTTAGGGCCGAAACTTGCGTTTTTTTTTTTTTAAACTAATATCCGACGGGACCACCACTCATGCATTCAACCACATAATCACAATAGGCTATCTCCTTTTCGCCGCTAGTTCTGCGATTATTTCCCCTCGATCCAGGAGCAGCTCCGTCTCTCTCTCTCTCTCTACGACCCGTGTGTGTGTGTGTGTGTGTGTGTGTGTGTGTGTGGG